>CM055078.1:18438649-18547066 GCA_029204045.2 Tillandsia leiboldiana
GGGGATCTCGTTGGGATTTGTCATCGGAGCAAGAAAATGATGCGAAGCTAATGCGCCTAGGGACACCCTAGCCGCATTAAACTTTGCAATCATTTTCTGCTCCGAGGACAAAATCCCAACGGATGCCCGTCCAATTACCACATTACCGACATTTGTATTATCCTATTCGCAGGTGCTTCACACGTAAAATCAAAGCACAGCTACTCAAGAGTCGTCCTGCTTGCTCATCCACCATCTCCACTGCGATATTCGGCTCAATAAAACCACCCAATTAACTATGGCGTTCCAAACCACCCCGATACAAGGGAAAAAAACCTTCTAGCTCAACTTTAATTCTAGCTCAAGCAGGGCTGTATGATAACAAAGATAACTTATGTCCATCCGAGTCCCCTATGTTAAGGGTGTAACCTATACATCGCAAGCAGAGGTGTAAAAATAACAGTACTCAGGACAGAAAAAAGCTACCATTCATACATCTTAACCCCTATCTTGAAATCCCTACACAGCTATGATAAGAGCTATATATAGACTGTACCACAAAACCAATGATGCCTACAAGTGTTGCCTATTGTTTGATATATGACTGTACAGAACCCATCTAAGGCTGTTTCCTAAACCAATTGGCAGCTCCTACTTGCATTTGGACTAGAGATATTTACAAAGCTATATATGGATATGATCCATCTGATCACAAAGTACACCAATTAACAACGCCAACTTTTGACTATATTTACATATCTCCTTGAATTTGGACTGCCTACAAGGGTAGCCTTTTGTATATATGAGTGTACAGAATCCAACTTTGCATTATTTTTAATTTTCCAAATATTTTTTCAATTAATAATTTTTCGTAGACTGAATAGAGTGAAAAATTAAAGTAATTTTACAAAGGAGAATGATAATCAATCCCAGCCATCCCTGTTAGGGGTGTATGATATACACCCCTAACAGGGGTGTACCCATAGCACTTCCCCTTAAGGAAAATGCTACCTGAACAGTACATGAAAGCATTAACCTACATTTAATAACCTACATTTAATACTACTAGTGAGAGAGAGATAGAGAGATAATTTATATACCTGTAAAGTTAATAAAAGCATTAACCTACATTTAATACCATACATTTAATATACCTGGAAGTTATTAAATGTAATATTGTGTACCGGTATGATAGAGTTGTACCGGTACAGGGGAATATGTACCGGTACTAGATTTGTATACGGGTATGATAGAGTAGTACCGGTACCGAGGATTGTGTACCGGTATGATAGAGTTGTACCGGTACCGAGGATTGTGTACCGGAACAATGAATGGAAAAAAGACATCCTATAGAGTTGTACAGGTACAGAGTATTGTGTACCGGTAGGATAGAGTTGTACCGGTACCGAGGATTGTGTACCGGAACATTGAATGGAAAAAAGACATCCTAACAGGGATTTAGCCATAGCATTACATCAAGTACCGGTACACATTGTAATACTAGGATTGTGTACCGGAACATTGAATGAAAAAAAAGACACCCTAACAGGGATTTAGCCATAGAATTACTGTGGAAAAAAATAGAGAATAAAATGAGGGGATTAAAATGTACATATGGCGTCGCCCTCCGCGAAGGCGTCGTAGATCGTCGAAACAACAGAGAGAGACAGGGGGCGAGGGGCCGAGGGGGCCGAGGGGCCGAGGGGCCTTCGGGATGGAAGCATACACAGAGCTTCTTGTCGACGTAAGGGATCGTGGCCTGATAGGGGGCGTCGCCCTCGCGAAGGCCTGGTAGATTGTCGAAGCGAGAGAAAGAGAGAGAGAGAGAGAGAGAGACTTGTCGTCAAGAGAGAGAGAGAGGGAGCGGGAGGAGACGAATGAAATGCTCTGAATAGAAAGGGAAAGAAAAGGAGGGAAAGAGTATGCCCTAAAAAAATTGAGTGAGAATATCACCTCCTATTTTTAATGCTATACAGTGCTTAATCCTACACCCTCCATTAAGGGGTGTAGGATGTACACCCCTTAATGGGGTGTACAGGTAGCATTTTCCTATATATATATATAGAGTTGTTATGCTTGATTAATGACATGTACGTACGTATATACGTATGCATGCACGTGTGAACGCAGGGGAGAGGACGGTGGTGGAGAGTCGCACGTGCCTGTCGGCGAGCTCTTGGTTCAGAGGGCTGTGCTCGAGGTGCAGCGACTGCGCGAGGGCTTCCCGGACGGCGGCTGCGAGGGCTTCCCGCGCCGCTGCATGTGCAAGAAACCCTGCTGGTCTTAATTACTTAATTATCAACTATGTTATAATAATTACCTGCTGATTAATTAAGTTCTCTATCTCTTAATCAATTAGCTAGCCCCATCGATCATCTTCTTGATCTTGAATTAATCAACTAGGGAAAATTGAGAGGGACTACATCTTGGTCCTCCTTAATTACACCACTATCATGTAATAATAATTAATCACGCGTAATCCACCAGCTTAAATTTAAGCTTATCTGTGTTTGATTGGTCGTTTTACTAATACCATATGTTGAATTTAATATATATATTAAAACATATTATTTTTTTTAAGTTTAAATGTGGGCCAGTTTAATTGTGCGTGCGTGTGTGTGTGTGTGTGTGTGTGTGTGTGTGTGTGTGTGTGTGTGGGGTGGTTGGATATAAGATTAAATAAAGTGACAAGGTTGAAATGGAGGAAACTACTAAGGAGCATTTTGTACTGTGGATGTCGAAATAATTATGGATTTTTTGCTGAAAAAAAAAATATTATATTCATTTAAAAGGATAAAATTTTAAAAAATATATTATTTGTATATTTTAAATAAGATATATATTTTATGTTTTATTTATTCTTAAATAAAATAAACTTTATTAGTCACTTATCTTGAATCAATAGAGTGTATATTATACATTCCATTTGAAGTGTATAAATAGCAATACTCATAATTGAATGGAATTTAATTTGAAAATGCCGCTGTGTTTCGTAGAAAATTTCATTGAAAATTTCAAACCCCTTCGCTATAGTAGATCTAGCTCGTTATTATTTTATTTCTCATGCTTTCTCGTATGTTTTATCGGTTAATTCTTAACGCGAAATAAGATCTTCATATACAATTATGTTGAATAAAAATGTTATAAATATTACTTTTTAGCGCTTAAAATTTTAAAGTAAAATTATTATTTTCAGTTATTTGATATATATTATCACATGATTTCATATTATTATCTAATTTAGTATAGGTCCTAGTGAGTCGATAATGGGCCGTGGGCCGACAAAAAATATATTATATTACACAGAAACCAACGAAAAGCCCAAATTGGACCCACCCAGGCTCAAAAAGCCCAACAAAAAATATTACATGGCAAGTTCTGTAGCACCAATCTGAGCCCATGGGCCACCTTAAATATAATTCAATTTTGTATTGGGTGCTACGAGGATAAAACCAAGGATTGAATTCATAATTGGAAATATAATTTAATTTCTAAAATCTAAATATAAATTTAAAATATATAATTTGAATTCATAATTTAAATTAAAACTTGAAATACAAAATTAAATTCAAAATCGGTAGATATATCTCGGATTCTTAATTAGTGCAATTTTACTTGGGTATCCAATGCAGCACACTGAGGCTTCGCATTCAAAGTGGGGTAGGATGATAATGCTAGATATACAAAGAGGCATACTTGAGATTCTAAAGCACTCATTTTTGCTCATTTTGTCATCAAAGATGCACAGGTATTTCGCACTAACTCTAAGATGACAAGGGAATTAATCAAGCACCTATCTATTTCCTATAATAAAGTTAGCATTTTTTTTGTTATTTTATTTGTGCTGTTCCACAATGTGCTAATTTGCAGAGAATATGCCCTCAACAAAGCACTTGAATATTCCCTTGGATCCATTACATGAACACACACACACACACACACACACACACACACACACACACCTTTTATTTTTTTCAGTTATTTTATTACACACACATATATATATATATGAAAAATGCTATGTGTACACCCGTAAGGGGTGTACATCTCACACCCCCACCCATCTAAGGGTGGGGGTGTGATGATGGGTCACTTGATGTGACCCGTAAAAAATATCGCTATCATTAAAATGGTGGAGATGTATGATGTACACCCCTTCGGGGTGTACATGTAGCATTGCTCTATATATATATATATATATATATACACACATTAATGCATGTGTACGTACATACAGAAGTTCTTCTCCTTTTATTTTTTTCAGTTATTTTATTTGTTCTTTTCCTCAATGTGAAGGGAAAAGTATACACTCAAACACTAATTTTGGATGGTGGGATTTAGCTGTTCCTCTTATATCATGTTATTTCGGTATAATGGTGGAACAGTTGTTCCACATGTTGTTGTTTTTTTTTTTTTTTTTTTTTTTAAATTATAATTTTTTAAATTATAAGATATTTAAATTTATAAAATATATATATTTTTTATTTTTTTTATAAGTTTTAATCCTCTTTATTCTTCTTATTCCTCTTTAGTTTACCAAATACAATTTTTCTTATTTCCGGTACAATGTCTATACCCAACCAAACACAAAATTATTTTAATTTCTGCTTGTATCTGAATTTATATCTATTCCAGAAATAATCAATTTTTGCTTATACCCGAATCAAGCGCAACCTCAGTAAAGCACTTGAGAATATATATTTCATGAAAATTTCTTAGGCCATTCGAGCGACAAGTGATTTTTAACACAAGTTTACATCACATAGAAATTGATGAAGGTAACACTCCATTAATTATCTAGTGGAACATATAAATTATCATAATTAAGAATAATTAAGAAAAATTAAAAGATAATGAAAATGGGGATAATCTTGTGGAGAATGATTAGGATTCCAACTTCTTCTTCATTTGCCAGATCCTTAACTAGGAGAGCAAGGCCAAACTCTCTCTATATATATATATATATATATATATATATATATATATATATATTGGCCTTTTCTTTTCATTGGATCTGAATCTGACTACAATTTTTTAGAGAATTATTGTTTTAGTAGAATTATTTCAAAAAGCATTAATATATTCAAGAAAAAAAAGTAGAGTCCATTTTGTTCTACTTAATTCCAACATCAAGAAAGCTCCAAATTATTCATTGTATTTTGTTTCTTGAAACAAAATTACTATAATTATAGAAATCACACCATATATGTATGACCAAAGTGATTTGTGGAACAACATCTTTACCAGCTCGCAAAATGGTCTGCGGAACAACGAAAGAAGCTGAGTAATATATTAGGGATAATATTCTATAAACTTCCTAATACTTTAGAAATATATTATTAATTTTTTTTTTTTTGTTTCAATTATATTTTTTATATATTCATCCGTTATTCAAAATTATTTTTACTGTAGTATCTATTGAGTTATCTCAGGTTAAACCTGAATTAAAATTTTGTCAAAGTTAAAAAAATTAGTGCCGATAGTAAAATATATTTAAAAAAACAAAAAATTAAAATACTTTTATTATCTAATTTAATTAGGGTAAATAAAAAAAAATGATGATGATAGAAAAGTATATTTTTTTTAAAAAAATAATAATTTTATAGAAATAACGATTATTTAGAACTGAAACTTTTAAAAAATATTTTATTATTAATTTTTTAAAAGAAGTAAAAAAATGATGATGATAGAAGAGTATATTTTTAAAAATAAAATAACAATTTTATAGAAATAACAATTAAAAAAAAATTTATTATTAATTTTTTTAAAAAAAGTAAATTAAAAAATTTTAAAAATTATAAAAATATATAAGCAATTGACCCTAATAACTAATAACTGATCAGTTACTAAAAGAAAAAGTAGCTCCACCAACAAACCAAGTGCCATGACACATCACGCGCCACTCTTTCTCGACAGTAAAGTAAAAGTTGCAAAAAGGCTCGGTAGAGTCCAAATTAGCAAGCATAGTAACGTAAAGAAAACAAACACAAAAAAAAAAAAGAAAATAATAATAATAATAATAATAATAATAAGCAAACACTCACATTTAACGGTTCCGTATTCCATGCATATATATTAATTCCCCACCCCTTTAAATGCTCTTCTGGTAGGATTAATCTACAAACAAATTCCACAAACACCTCCCTCAAACAAAGAAAAACTACTAAACAATATTATCAGCTATGGCCGAGCTCCAAGAACTAGTTGTTCACATCAACACGGAAAGCGAGAGCAACGCGGCGGCGCCGCAGAAATTGGAGCTCACCGTCGACGAGATCATCGAGCAGCACGTTGGTTCTTTCGGGTTCTCGCAGCTGCTGCATGTGTTTCTCGTGTCGCTCGCGTGGATGTTCGACTCGCAGAACACTCTGGTGACCATCTTCAGCGACGCGCAGCCGCAATGGCGGTGCAAGGGCTCGTCGTCTTCGTGCTCGGCACACCGCTCCATGTGCGCGCTCGAGAAGGGGTCCTGGGAGTGGGTCGGTGGCAGCAAGAGCTCTACGATAGCGGAGTGGGGGCTCATCTGCGACAACAAGTTCTGGGCCGGAGTTCCCGCCTCCTTGTTCTTCGTCGGATCACTGTTAGGTATATACATGCTTAATTTCTTGTGATGTTTTGTCACATAGTCATTAGAGTTTCAAATATAAATATATAAGAATCTCCTTTTTTAAAACTAAATTTTTTTAACTAATAATAATAATAATTTCGTATTATTTAACTGATAGTAGTATTTATTTATGCATCATATAATTGTGTAAAGGGGAAGTGAAGTGGCAAAAAAAAAAAAAAAAAAAAAAAAATTTCTCAGTAAAATAATGTAAGAAAAAATAATACAGGCCACGTTGGCGGGTGATGACCGAATAAAATTTTTATTAATGTCGAAACTAGAGTACAAAGATTAAGTCTTTGTACAAAATTAAAATTTTAGTTATATTAATTCGAAACTGGAGCGTCTGTAAGTGGTTCGACTCTTTGTCAATGCGCACGAAATGGACCACATACGGACGCCACTTCTTGAACCACTGTACAGTTGTTTTATTGGCTTAATTAATTAGAGCTTCGACTAATTTAAAATTAATACTTAATTAATATTGACTATAGCATGCTTTATATAGCATAAGACTACAAATTAGTCTAATTAGAATTTATAATCTAATTTGACTTTTAATTAAACTCTATTTATATTTAATAAATTTAAATTTTGTATTATACTAATTTAATTAGAATTTAACTCTAATATAAATAAATATAAATCTCAACTAAAATACTGGAGATTATTGGTTCTTATTTAGCTAGAAGATTTGAAACAAGAAGCAGGGAAAGTAGTGGAGTACGTCAAAAATACAATCTGAAAAATACTTGCGTTGATGGAAAAAAAAGAAAATTCAGAATCAACCGATCGAATAGAGTAGAATAAGCTAAATTTCTTGCTATAATTTCGAATTTGCGCAACTAATCACAAAGATTTTGTTTAAGAATCAAAGATATATATATATATATATATATATATATATATATATATATATATAGAGAGAGAGAGAGAGAGAGAGAGAGATATTTTTTCTTGGGTACGGTATCTTAAGTTAGATTGATGATTTCTAATACAAGTGACAAAAAATTTAATAATTAATATTTTAAGTCTAAAATTCAAAATTTTTAGTGCAAGCGACAAAAAAATTTAATAATTAATATTTTAGTTCTTAAATTCAAAACTTAGTTACTTAATATTTTTAACTAAGTTTATTTTTTAAAATAAACAAAACAGTAGCATACCATCTTTCTCTCAAAAAAAATATTTTAAATTAGTAAATTATTTTTTTCTAGTAACTTACTTCATTAAATTGTTTGTAAAATCTTAAATCTCGTCCACTCAAGCCATTAGAGTTTGATTATTTTCTGAAGAGATTCAAATTTCATGGATTTACAATAAAATATATAAAGGCATGCACATCATGCATGTTAAATCATTGTTAAATTAATGTCTACGCAATTGTAGTCACAATCAAATATATATATATATATAAAGAGAGAGAGAGTTGGGCCGGAATGTTATTGATAGCACCAACCTAACTTTGCCATCCATTTTGTAGTCATTGGATTGCATTGAGATCCGTGTAGATTTTTTAATGAAAAAAAAAAAAAAAAAGAAAAAGTAAAAAGTAAATTTTTTTTCTTTTTAATTAAGTGGCTTGCACGAATTTCAATGCGATCCAATGACTATAAAATGGATGGCAAAATTGGATGGGTACTATCAATAGCATTCCAGCCCAACTATATATATATATATATATATATATATATATATATATATATATAGAGTTGGGCTGGAATGCTATTGATAGCACCAACCCAACTTTGCCACCCATTTTGTAGCCATTGGATTGCATTGAGATCCGTGTAGGCTCTTTAATGAAAAAAAGAGAAAAAAAAAAAGTAAAAAGTAAAAAATTTTTCTTTTTAATTAAAGGACTTGCACGAATCTCAATACAATCTAATGGCTACAAAATGGGTGGCAAAATTGGGTTGGTGCTATCAATAGCATTCCAGCCCAACTTTATATATATATATATATATATATATATATATATATATATATATATATATATATATATATATATATATATATATATATATATATATATATATATATATACAATCCGATATATTAACCAAAATTCAAAAAAAGCATGCATGATTCAAAATCCTCTAAAATCAAAACTGCTGCCGGTGACAATTGTGCGACCTGGGAGTGAACTACAGGATCTGCAGTTCACGGCCGGCTGGCTGACAAATACCTCGGAAGGAAGAAAACGGTACTCCTCTCATGCGTGCTGACTGCCATCACCTCCTTGGTCACCTCCTTCTCGCCGAACGTATGGGTCTACGCCTTCCTCCGCTTCTCCAACGGCTTCGCGCGGTCGGGCATCGGCATTTGCTGCCTCGTCCTCTCTACCGAAACCGTCGGTCGTAAGTGGCGCGGTCAGGTCGGGCAGTACGGCTTCTTCTTCTTCACCCTTGGATTCCTCTCCCTCCCGCTGATCGCCTACCCCACGAGGAGATCATGGAGGAACCTGTACAAGGTGATATCCATCCTCCCCCTCGCGTACTCCATGCTGATCATTCCCTTCGTTTCGGAGTCTCCGCGATGGCTCGCGATAAAAGGGAGAACAGATGAAGCCATGGGTGTCCTAACCAAGCTGGCCAAGCTCAACGGAAAGGTGATACCAACCAACGTAGCATTAATATCAAGCTCAACAACTACTACTCATAGTTCGCAGAGAAAGGAGAACTTGTGGTCGGCAAAATGGGCGCGAAAGAGGATCGCTACGATGATGATCGCCGGTTTCGGCATCGGTTTCGTCTACTACGGCGTCCAGCTGAACGTCGAGAACCTGAACTTCAACCTTTACTTCACCGTCGGTGTGAACGCGGTAATGGAGATCCCCGCGGTGTTCTTAGGCAGTGTGTTCTTAAGCTTCGTGGACCGTCGGATCTTGGTCTCTTCGTCGGCCTTTCTCGCCGGAATATCATGCATTCTTTGCGTCCTTTTCTCGAGCAAGGCGAAGTCGAAGGCGAGCTGGGCGCAGCTGAGTGTGGAGGCCGTCGGTTTTATGGCGGCTTCGATGGCGTTCGACGTTCTCTACATATTCTGCGTGGAGCTGTTCGCGACAAACGTCAGGAACTTTGCAGTGTCGATGCTCCGCCAGGCGCTGATGCTGGGGGCGGCGATCGCGCCTCTGCTGGTGGTTTTAGGGCGATTGAATCCGAAGCTCTCGTTCATGATATTCGGCATGCTGGCTGTGATCAGTGGGAGTATCATATTCTTGTTGCCGGAGACGAAGAATGCCCCTCTGTATGACACACTGGAGCAGCAGGAAAAAGAAGAGAAGCTCATGAGCTCTGGCCTTGAAAGAGAGATGGAGTTAGTTGAGTAGCTAGCAACATAAATTGATTAGTTCTCCCTTAATTAATTAAAGCAATGTTGTCAGTGTATGATGTGTGTCAGACTCTGTATATAGACAGACATGGCAAATCGATCATAAGTCTCTAAAAAGTTGATCTTAATTAGTTGATTGAATCTAGCTATCTTCATAAGAACCAAAACACAAATAGCAGCAAGAATAGTTGAACTGCAGATTCCGGGAGCAAAATGGGTGAAGAAAAAGGTGGAATTAATTAATAATGCGAAGATTGTGTTATTTTTTAAAATTTGTATAAAAAGAAAGAATTAGAATAGCTTGGAGAGTGAACCAAAAGAACAAAAAAAAAAAAGGAAAAAAAAAAAGAAGAGAGAGTTGAATGGCAATAGTAGTATAGAAAAAGATTGTAGCATAACAGATCAAGCATGTATTCAATTGCTCATTTGATTAATAGCCATAGCTTAACTCGCTGCGCATAATCTAGCGCCAAAGAAAGATTATATATGAGTCTGCTTACAGGTAGATGTCACAAATTAATTAGCGCGAAAAGAGAGGGAAACAAATGTAAACAATTTTATGACCTCTTTTAAGAGAAGTGTAATTGCAAGCAAAAATATGGAATAGTAAGTTACAAGCTTTTTTTTTTCATCTAATTTTTTCTTTCTTTTTTTTTTTTTTTTTTGGATTGAGTAATCCACCTAAAGCAAGAAAAAGAGAGCCACAAAGTAAATGATACAAATAGAGTGATCATACCACATTCATTCATTTATTACTATTCCACTGGATAACAGAAAAGAGACAACACACATGACTTTCCATTTGCAGGAAATTAATGCGCTCATATATAAAAAGAGATGGGACAACCCATCAACATACTTCTCACCGAAAATCACAGGAAAATAAAAAGAGAAATTCTTTATCATGATATCATCAGCATCAGCATCAGCATCAGCATCGTGTTACTGCAGTGCATTTGAAGGGGTCGTTAGATCAGCAGGGTCTGGTGCAGAAGCATCTGCGGCGGAAGCCGCGGCACCTGCCGTCGTAGAAGCCCTCGGTCCTGCACACATTGGCGCAGTTGCTGGGCCTCAAGCACGGCCCCTTGAACTTGTGGCTCTTCGACTCGCACGTCCTCGCCTCCGCCCCAATCGGCCCCATCCCTTTCATCATTTATATAACCTTATTAGTTTCTGTTAGATGTGACTCAAAATCAGAATCGTTTCGATATTATGATTCAGGTTCGCCGACGGCTTCGCGGTGCGACTAGAAATTTTATAAATGTCCGTGGTGGAAGCGAAGGGCTCGGCACGGATCCGATCGGCTAAGGAAGAAAACTCTAATTTTTCTTTTATTTGTCCTAGACTTGAGATCGGGCGATTGTACGTTACAACAAAGAACTCTTGTATTCCCTCTTTTCTACATAGTGAAATCTCTACTCTTTCGTCCGTGGTTTTTTCCCTGCAAAGGGTTTCTACGTAAATCTGTGTGTTAATTCTCTATCGTGCAATTTTGATTTTACTTTTCTGTCGTGATCACCAATTGATTTTGTTTAGTTTGTGCGCTCGTTGCTAACAGTTTCGCATCAATCAAAAATCGATAAAAATTATAGCCTGTATATAATATATATGCATGAGTTTCATGTACTACTGGGTGATGATTTATCATATTGATATTTACTATGCACGTATCACATATAATAAATCGTAGCTTAATATACGGCTAAGGTCCTTAACTTCACTACAAGTAACACAAAACAAAGAGAAAGATATATAGAAGAGAACCAGAGGCAAGAAGCAGCAGCAGGAGGAAAAACGCCGGAAACATGCGTCGGAATTGCCCCATGATCTGGAAAGAGAGACTATTGAGATGTGGAGAAGAGTGTGTGTGTAAATGCCCCTTATATAGAGAGATTAGTAGGGCATTGTGGGGGAAAATTTTAGTCGAGATTATTTTAACCTCACAAAGATTTGCCAACCCACGTGTTCATATTAGACATTTGACATTTATCTTAATTTTGCTGCTTTTCAGAAAGGTGATTCCTTATGTCTCCACCGATTCTGAAATGAAAATGAACATCTGATTCACACTATCAAACCTCAACAGCTGGTTCTGTTCATTAATTCGTGTTGAATGTTCGAGACCTGCAAGATCAAAAAACATACTCAGACATCCGTTATTTAATAGTTTAAATCTCATTTATGATACCACATTTTGATAATAATGTATTTTATCAATGAGCAATGCTACATGTACATTCCAACCGTCTAAGGATGGGGGCATGGTGAGGGATCGAAGTGATTCCTAAAAGACACCTCCATCCTTAGATGAGTGGGAGTGTAGAATGTACACCCCTTTAGGGTATACATATAGCATTTTTCTTTATCAATCTATGTTTATAGCGCTTCACATGCTAGTCTTTACAAAAAAAATAATGTAGAAAATAAAATGCTACAATTTGAGGTACACGACGATTAATTACGATGATGATGATGATGAGCCGAAGCTTTGTAAGTTATTCGAAATTAAAATTACTCTCCAGAGCAGCATAGTTAAAAAGGGGCAGAGGAGTCTAGAGATCAGTAGAAAGGTGGTACAAAGTTATTTGAATTAGTGCAGAAAACAATGGCTTTGCTGTGCTGCAGATGACACAATACAAATATCCAGCAGCTTCCAGGGCATCATCCAGTAAGGCATGCGCACCCAAGGCCAGCTACTTACAAAAGCCATTCCATTCCATTTCGTCAAAAGCTTAAAGACTCAGAGAATGGTGTCCAAGAGCTAATGGGGAAAAAAGAATATTATCTCTCGAGAAAAGAGCTCAAAAATCCTAGAGCACTATCTCAAAAAAGTGCTAATCCACTAAGCATATATTAAGGTTCCAAAATCTTTCATGGATTCAGCCAATGTGTTAAAGGTGCAACGTGCAGTAGCACCTTTTGCAGTAGCACCGAATTGAATGCTTCAACCGCCGCAACTCACAACAGAGAAAAACAACTAACATTTTGAACTCAGTTGCGCCAAACAGGCCCAAACTCATAATCGCACCTCACACCCAAACTAGGCCTGGTAATAGAGGTAAAAAGAAAGTGCTGAGGTACTAATCTTATTAGTCTCTTGAGTGGTTTGAACGGAAGAAATAATATATGAACATCATTAATATTAAGAGAAAATATAATCTCCAACTCACATATGATTTTATATCTGTACAGTTGTTTACTAAGTGCAGAGTTACAAGAGAGAGCACTAATAATAATATAACAAATGCTACACACGATGGCAAGAACTCGATAATTGCCAGATAATGCCACTTCGATGTTAACTGATGAATGAAGAACGCAACTAACACAAATTTATAGAGGTAGACCAAATTTACAAGTGCTTGTATCTTCATCTCCTTGGTCCATCACATTGCTTTGTTATAGTCATTCACCTCTGGCTTTTCCAAGAACCTGTCCAAATTCCAAATCAAGGCTCGATTGTTTTTACAAGGAAAGACATATAAAGTACGGCAACAGCACGAGAATCATCAGCATATCCAACTGCAGTTTCCATATACAACTACAGGAACAAGATTGTTGAGCCCTCTTGCAATTAGGACCTGCGATGTAGTTGAATATGCCAGTTGCTGCCTATCAAACAGCCTTAAATGTTGAAACCACAGGCATGTGTCTTTCTGCTCTCAAATACAGAAAAAAAGTTTTTTTTTTTAAAAAAAAAAAGCACCTAAGAACAGCATGCAGAAGCCCGTGATTGCTCTGCTGGTCTATCAGCAAGAACCATCCCCGCAGGCCGCTGAGCTGGCTGAGCACGAGGTAGTCTTTTTGCTGCATATGGTTGAATAGAAAAGTTATTATCAATAAATAATTTGACTTAATAAAGTATGCAAAAAATCTGAAGTTACTCTCACAGACGCAAGGAAGAAACAAAAGCTAAGGTATCCAATCAATTATAGCATAAAGGATGACAAAGTACACGAGCAACATAAGCTATCCTGATTATCAACAAATGAACTTAGCTTGCATACCTATCTCATAAAATATATCATTCACATTTATAGCTGTCTTGGCAGAGGTTTCCAAGAAGAGAAGACCATTCTCCTCAGCATAAGCGCGCGCCTCCTGCAACAGCAGACATCAAAAGTACAATTTACAAGGACTGAACAATGTATCACATGAAATTAATTAGAGGTGGATGTGTGTTATGGGATAATGGATCTGAATAGGAGAAAAACCACCTAATACGCCAATACAAAAATCCTTAACAGTGGCTGGGACTTGTTAACCCTCTTAAAACTCAAATTCTACCAGCTTATCAGGTCTGGATCCATTAATCTATACTGAACGATTCTTTTCAGCAGGTTCAGATTTGCATTTGGGATCTCAGATAGTGCATACTGACACTCGAGCAAATACATTTAGGTACTCGAACCTACTAGCTCATAGGTTGCAATTTAGACCTTAAATTGGTTTGAACTTTAACTAGAGTCTGACCTATTACCATGGTAAACACATTAGAGCATGTTTAACATGTCGGTTGCGACCCTCTAATATACACCACAAACACATAATCATATGTGTTATACACACACATTTCATGAAACTGATGATGGCACAGTTAGCATGTTGAGGGTAATATTATACATGGAGTTAATCTCATTCTAGAACCATGTTCTTATATTACCAAAGTAGTTGCATATGATTCACATTGATTCAACAAAATGATACATGAACTTGATAACAATGCATTACAAATTTACAATCGGACGAACTATCACATTTTGGCTACACAACACAGAGTGCCAAACATTTTTGAATTGGATACCCATAATGTGAGATATCATAAGAAACCGCGTGTATGTTCTTAACATAAAGAAGGAATTGGCTATATGCGACATGCTAAATTAGTATCCTTACCTCAGTTGCGACCTGTCTTTTCTCTTCCAGATCACACTTATTTCCTGCAAGAGCTGTCACCATGTTTGGATTACCTACGTACAGCATCCACATTAGCTTAGAAACTCAAGGAGGAGCAAATTCCAAATTAGCATGCTTCGACTACAAACTCCTAAGAAACAACAGAAAGAAACAAAACAAATAAGCAAAGCAAGACGATCACCTTGCTTCTGCAGCTCCAGCACCCACGTCTTAGCTCTCTCAAATGACTCCTAACAGTTCATAGAGAAACTAAAATCAGAAAAAAAAAAAATAATAAAACCAATAATTACTGCAAAATGGTACATGCAATGTGAGAAGGAGTTGAATCGTACCGCTCGGGTGATGTCGTAGACGATGATAGCCGCCGCAGCTCCCCTGTAGTACATGGGAGCTAAGCTGTGGTACCTCTCCTGCCCCGCCGTGTCCCAAATCTCAAACTTCACCGTGGAGTCGCTCACCGCCACGGTTTGCGAGAAGAACGCAGCGCCGATCGTAGATTCCTGCGAATTCACCCCCAATTTCAGCATAAATAACACCGAAACCCTAATCCCCAAATCACAAAAACCCCAAATGTAGAAGAGACGGGATCGAAAGATCACCTGGAATTCGAGGAATTGGCCTTTGACGAATCGGAGAACGAGGCTCGATTTCCCGGCCCCCATGTCGCCCAACAACACCTGAGATCAACCAAAAGATCGAGAGATCGGGTTAGAGAAGGAGAACAAGGGGAGATCGGAGGGAGAAAGAGAGGGGATTAGGATGCTTACGAGCTTGGCATTGAGGTTGGTGTTGCCGATCGTCGCCATGGGAGTCACAGGACAGAGATTAGGCCTTCGATCGATCGATCGATCGATGGGCTTCGATTCCCCTCCTAGGGTTTTGGCTTGAGGTGGAAGCGAGAGAGAGAGAGAGAGAGATGGGATCGACAAAGACGATGACGGGGTTTTGAAGGAATGCTTATTAATTAACACTACGAATTAATTAATTAATTAAGTCATTTTCTCTAATGATGATCGTTTTCATAAGTGTAGGAAAGGACGAGATGTCCCCGCCATACGTTGACGGATCACGAAGAGTTGGGTCGGCCCAAATAGCCCATTAAGCCCACTCCAAAATATACCCAGAATATCTCGTTTTTTGCAACATATTGAGCTAAAACACTAAAGCCCAGTTGTTTTTAAAATTGGGCTTCTTATGGCCTGTACGCGTGAACTAAGCTGCAAATGGATCCGGGTTGATGGGGCTTCCGCTCCGACCTGCCACAAATGGTTCCGGATAAAAGAAAAAAAAAAAACTGCCGAATCCACTAGAGCAGAAGGTTATTGGAGATCTTTTTCTTTTCTTTATTTATTCCGATCCATCAAAAAATCCGCCCCCAGTAGCAGCTTTATTTGCACCCGGAGCTAGCGTGATCTAATAGGATCCTTAATTTATGTCATCTATATTAATACATCAACAGCTTAAAAGCAAAAGGTAAAATAAAGTACTAACAAGATAAATTTAATCAATTGTTACAAGTGCTAAAGAGTTTGGTGATTGATATTCGAGTTCGAAATCTAATTATTTTATATTTTTAACTAAATTTATTTTAAAATAAATAAAACGAATAGCATATTATATATCTTTCTCTTAAATAAATAAATAAATAAATAAATTTAGGTAATAAATTTAAATTATCCAGTACTTTTAAAATAAGAAAAAAATGGTAAGTTATCGCGGGAATGATTAAAAGGATCAATAATAATGCAAATTAATGACTAGAAAATGAATTATATATGTTCACTGATATATATATATATATATATATATATATATATATATATATATATATATATATATATATATATATATATATATATATATATATATATGTCTTAAGTAAGCCCTAAAAAAGCTATTAATAGAAATTAGAGCTAAATCAAAAAAGAAAGGTTTATGAGTTTTGATTCATCTATACAAACAGCTTCTATATGGTGGGTTCCAATAATCCGGCCCAGTGTTATCTCGATACAATTGAGGAGTGCAAGAAACAGGAACCAAGCAAAGCCCCCTACTCCTCAAATCAAGCTGTGCATCCACCTTGTCCTTCCTCTCCAATCCTCCCCATGCATTATGATCCTAGAATTTTTTAAAAGAATTTCAAAACCAAAAAATAGTGTTACTTTTCATAACTTTCAATGGCCCGCCCAACTGAACTTTTTGCAGAAATGCTACGTTTGTTGTTCAAGAAGCTAATTAGTGTGTGTAGTTATTTAAATTCTCCAAACAGTTTTCAGCTGAAGCTAGCGAAAAGCTGGAGCTTCAGCACGACTCGAAGTTTTAGAATTTTGTTTGTCAAATATCTCACTTGTGCTTCATTTTAGAGACCAATAATAGAACCAAATAAGCACCATTAGTTAAGTTTAAGATCAAAAGATACCTTACTCGAACTTGATCGCATGTATGGGTTGCTGAGCAACTGCATGAAGTACCACACAAAAAAAAAATGGTGAATATAATAAAATTTTTTGAGAATTGTTTGTTTTTTTTTTTTTTATTTATTTATTTATTTATTTATCATCTGAACTTCTACTGTTGGAAAAGCGGCGCATAGAGGCGGTTTTAGCAATACCAGAAATAACCTCAGATCAAAGTGAAAAGCTAGCTCTTAGTTAATTGTGTTACCTGCACTTGCTCTTGCAAAAATCTGATATAGTTTATTGCTTCAAGTAGTACTGATGCAGTATCCGTCTGAGAAGTTAGAAGGAAATTAATGATTAGAAGGCAAATTAAAATTTGTTAAAATTGAAAAAAAAAAAAAGAAACTAATTACCTTTCCAAAAGGTGACACTATTTGTTGTAATTCAGTGATCTTATCTCCCAACTTTGCTTTAGTTATCTGCAACTGCATGTTTTCACAAACAATTAAGAGCTTTCTTAGACCAAACAATCACATGCTAACATATATATTAAGATTTATTCAATTCATTACTACTTTGATAGGTGGCGCCGCCGAGCTTTCACGTTTCAACTTCTTAAGAAGCGCTTCTTCTGAACTGTCCTCAGATCTTTTCTTTTTCGCGTCACTTGTTCCACTGCTCCTAGTACTACTCCCACTCGTCTACAAGAACACAGTGATCTTGCTCTTGTTCAATTTTAACCTCTAACATATCGTCCTAATTAATTTACTAGAAAGAACACAACTTACCAATGAAGTGGAGTTACCAGCTAATGAATCTGAGCTTTTTGGACAAGGTTTTGCAGCTCCAAATTCAACCTCCGATGCGTTTAAGTTGCCACTAAAAGACAGTAGATCAGACATGTTCCTTGCGTTAGAGCACGAATACTCCTCCATTATTCCGCTACTGCAAAGCTTGTTGTCGAGTCCTGTCACTGAGTGATCGACGCTGATCAAATCTTGATAATGGCTCTCTCCTTTTACATAATTATAGTAGTGCGACAAGCCGATGCGAGTATACGAAGGTGATGAGTTAGGAATTTCATGCTTGACGTGTGAAACATTCGGTCCTAAAGAAAAATGGTGCATGGATATTGGTGCGCATCCATTAATGTGATGATCATCGACGTTCGGAACAGGCGGAGCGATAGACCAGTTGCTGACCAAATCTGAGAAGTTGGTCATTCTCTCCGGCTCGATCGTGTTCCGGTGGAAGCAATTCAGCTGTTTTCCGAAGCTGTTTGCGAGGGGGGGAGCACTTGCCAACTCCCAGTTGTTGTCCATCTTCTTTAGGTAGTCGAAGGCGGGGTCGAAGGTCTCCGGCGACGCTAAGCTTTTGCGACGAAGCACTTCAGGGAAGCTTTCTCCAATGCCGTGACTGTGTTGTGTGCTTGTGTCTCTTAAATCAGCACACCTGAAAAATTCACATTACAAGTTACAAGTACTGTTGATTTGTTTTTCTCCAATAAATATATATTTTTTTTTTAGAGAATAACAGTTGTTTCACGTAAATTAACATGATATTAGAATAGTAGATCTCGATTCATATATATAATTTAATAAATTTTATTGTAATTTTTATTAATTTTGCACTAAGTACCTAATCAGCTATTAGTTTAGGGTCTCTACCTCAAACTATAAAATGTTCATTGTTGTCAAAGAAACCCTATATATGCATGCACTCCATCATATCCATATGCTCACTCTATATACAAAATTTATTCAGAAAATAAGAAAACCACAAAAAGGAAATGATGAGGCCTAAATTAAACCAAGTGTAACTGAATCTCTGCCTCGAATCCAACTAGGCACTCCATTAACTAGTTTTATATATAAGGAGCTCCCTAGCATAAGAATCTCAAGCTTTTTCCACCAAACATATATATCATTTAACTTTATTCCTAATTAATATTATGTAATACGATCGAGTAAGATTATATTATTCTCCCACTAAGCTCTAATTTGATACTAGTATTTTATTTTTCAGTGATGCCATCAATTAATGTCGTTAAATGTTTTGTATGTCTCGTAAATTTTCTACCAAATAAATCTTATAATTTTTTTGATATTATTTTCTGGGTAATCAAATGATCTCATAAAAACTTTACATGATAAAATCTGCTAATTTAAAAGGCTATTTAAATAATAAATAATATTTAATGATATGGATAACGCGAAGTGAAAGTATTAAGAAATTTGGTATTTCTCGAAATATTCTAGCTATCTCAACTCGTAGAGCGCGACAGTGCAATACTCACAGTAGAACGTGGTTCCACAAGTTGGTCTCGCCGGAGATGTCGGCGTTGGCGGAGGAGGACGATGACGAGTCCATGGTGAGGCCTGCGTGCACGCTGGTGTAATCGTCGTCGGAAGCGGCGGCGGAGGAGGAGTAGTGGGCCTGAAGCCATTGTCCCATGCAGGCCCACGAAGAGAGCGGGCTCCCGTGGGCCTCGCCCCAGTTGGTGGTGGAGGTGGAGGAGGAGAGTGATGCTTCCGAGGTAGCTTCGTGTTGGGCCATGCGCATATATGCGTGTGTTTAAGAAAAGAGTTGGCGCGCGAGGAGAGGAGGAAGGGGGAGGGGGTGTGGTGTGGGGGGGGGGGGGGGAGGGGAAAGAGTTGGTGCAAGGTTTTAAGAAAGAAGAGAGCGCTCTTTAAACTTGGCCTCAGCTTATGCAAGTTGTGCGTTTCTCCTTAAAATTGAACAATGCTATACTAGCACATCAAAAAAAAAGTAGGTATAATTTATTTTTATATATATTTTAACAAATTTTATTTTAAAAAATAATGAACAAAGCAGATAATTATATATTTGATCCTTCAAGTTAAAGGTGTAATAAGATTTACAATTAATTTTTAAGTATGTAAGTAGTATTTCTCCTAAAAAAATATATATAAATTTGATGTCATGAGCAAATTTTCAAGTGTGTAAGTAGCATTTTCCTTCAAAAAAATTGATGGCACTGGAGCAAATATGAGTTAGGGCCTCTTTGATATGACAATAACGAAAACTGCTTTGATAAACAGATTACGAAGGCTTAATCTGAAATATTTACTTCATCAAAACTGGAAAAATTATTTACAGGCATAAGTAGATTACGAAGGCTTAATCTGAAATATTCATTTTATAATGCAACAGAAGTAAAAAACTGAGTGGTTCAAATTGGACCAATACTTTCTTTTTTTGATTTTTCTAATTATAGAGATTTTTATTCTCTTTGCAAAGTTAGGGGCCACTTATTAAAAGATGACTCTTTTAATTTTAATTTTTAAGTTTTTAAATAAATCCTTTTTTTAAAAAAAAATAGTCAGTATTTCTTTTCAGACTCGCTAGGCTTAGATTCTGAAAAAATAATTTCTGTAAAATTAATTTTAGTTTGAAAAATTAATTTTATTTAAAAATTATAGAGAGTTTTGCTGAATTTAGATGAAAAATAATTTTTCTAAAGTGACTTTGTATAATTATTTGACAAATTTATTTTATTATTATTTACAAATAATAATTTTTTTATTAAATTTTATATTAAAATAATTTAAAATTGAAATCTAAAATAAAATTTTAATAAAATATTTGAACTCAAAATGAGAGTCAAATATCAAGAAGCAATTTTTTGCTGCTTCCAATTTGGATCTCAAAAATTTTAAAAATTAGAATCAAATTTAAAAAAATAAAATTATCAAACACTGTATTAAGTCAAAAATTAATTTTGAATCTAAAATCACTTTTCAAAAGTTAGAACAAACAACCACCTATTATTGTTGGCTAAAAGAAGATTCTTCGGCCAAATAAGATTCCATGCTCATTCGCGCATGCTTATGCATGTACATTTATGGCATCTCTGGGACCTAGTTCATATATTCCACAATCAAATTGAATACCAAAGAGGGAATATATTTTGCCAAACAAAAGTAAACCTACTTTGTTCCATATCTCATGCTTAAGAGTGATTCCCTTCATGTACCAATCTTCTAGAGCATTTATTTAATAGAGTACTAACCTCTATTTTAGAGGAACTCTAATTAACTCCATATTTATAAGCTCAATCGCATCAGAGTATCAGAGTTTTCAAATCACTGCTAGGTTTTAGCACCATCAAAAGCTTCAAATTGTAATTTCTACTTTGAAACTGAAGTCCATAATCTTACTTCCAATTCAAATCAAAAGCGCATAACAATTTTGGATTTTGGCGCACCTACCTTGCAGTTAATGAAAGAAAACTATAATTAAAGCTAGTTTGAAAATCAGACCAAATTCACAGAAATGCAGCATGTAGAATTAAATGGCTAATTACACTACAGTGGTCAGTAGGTTAAAAGAGTTCCAAGGATGGAACTGATTGGTTTCAATCCCCACTTCTCCACAAATTATAGGAGACAAATGTGTTTTGTGAACAGGCAAAGGAAACAAATGTGTTTTGACTTTTGAGAGCGACATAGCAGCTAAATAGTTAAGTCATCAAAAGAGTATAAGATGGAAACATGCAACTTACAAAGAAATCTGAGGTAATGTGTTTTGAAGGTATTATATGCCACAGAGAGGAGCCAATTAATATTATACTTCAACAGAATCCTGCAATTATAAGGCAACACAAGCCGAAACAGAGTTAAAAATGTAAAAAGAAAAAAGACAATGACTCGAGTCCAATGCTCTCAACCTATCCACTGAGCATATATCAAACTCAAACAACATACAGCACATAGCAACATACAAATGGACACAACGTAGTAGAATCACTTGCAATCTATCCGTAATCACTTGCAATCTATCCGTACTTTTTAGTGCTGAGTTGAGCTTTTGCTTTCGAAACAGCGATTTAACAGAGGGAGCAAAGCTTAGTGCATACAAGTTGCAATCCCTATCTTTGGGTCTTTGTCGGCGACAGTGCAGTACAAAACTGGGTTTTAAGTGTCACATGAGCTTAGCCGATGTTCCATTCTAGGGTGGCACGCGTGCAATATTGTCCTTCTTCCTAATATATCAAAGACATATTCTCGACAAATACTAAATCACCTTGTTCTTTAAGTTCTTAGTCTCAGTATCAATAAAATTGGAACAACCAAAACTCAATACTTATAATGATGAAAAAACCACTTGTTAATATACAATTTAGTAATTCAAGAACTCTAAAAAGTAGTTGCATTAGTACAACTTACCTCAGTGAATTGGTGCAATTAACGCTTTCACTAATACCTCTCTTTAACAAAAGCTAGACATGCTTGCTTAAACCATGACCTAGTAGGTGAGTGTTGATGAGTGGTGGTTCCCCACCTCAACCTTAGGTTCTGTGACATCTACTTCCACTAGAAGTGCTTTTGGGGCACTTCTTGCAAGGTTCTTTTCCTATCATGAAATACCTTTCCGACCTACACAGGCTGATTCCATTATTCATTTTTTCTCCTTCTATTTGGATGGAGAAAAACAGAAGAGAAAAGAAAACATTACGAGGGAGAGAGAGAATGCGAAAACAAACTTCCATGATGGTGAAGTGAATTTATTTTCTCCACGAAAGCAGGGAGAAAGGGAGATAAAGGGAAAAAAGATCATCAAAGGGCGATTAAGGAAAAAAATATCATCTCTTCAATATATCCAACCATCACACAGGAAAAAAAAAAACAAGGAGCAATTTCATGGGCTGATTTTCACAATAACTAAGTGAACTCATGGAACAAAAGTGACATAGGTCACCTTTAGTTAGGTCTAGGAAAGACACACCACCATCAAAAGGAATGTAGTGACATGGACAGCAATCCAATTTTATTTTTTTCCTTTTTCAAATAATGAACACCTTTGGACCTATAATAATGTCTAGCCCCAGCACCCATGATAATCGCCCACTCCTTAATGCAAAAAAGGTGCGGTTAACGCCACTTTGTCACTATAATGAAAGCTAAAGTGGCAACCCAAGCACAGTCCACTATATATATACAAGGCCATGTGTGGCACACGCGCCACTAACCAGCATCTTAGGGGAAAATTCGAAGTGTCTAATGATCCTTTGATCTTTTGCCTTAATACATCAAGTTACAGGTTGACGGCGTAGCAGTAGGATCTCTACATATTCGTCCATCTAAAGTTCGTCTCAGGTAAAAGGTACACTAACAAAAGAAGAGTGAAGGCTCCTTGTCGTCTGGTCAAGGACAGACGAGCATTACGCCCATTTAATGGCCCTGTTGTCGTCTAGTTACGGAAAGCCCCAGGGCGTGCAACCACAGCTGAACAATAAGCATGCTAAGCTTTTTCCCAAATGGAAAAGCAAAGCATAGAAGGGCTATACTTTGTTTACTTAATCACCGGCAACATAAAGAAAACCATGTACCAATCACTGAAGGGTCTAATAGGAGATCCTCCTACCTTCCAATATCTTTCTCCCTCTTTTCTTTGTTATCTTCAATTTTTTAAAGACGACCAAATTGGAATGAAACCTTTAACCACCACCCACTAAGGTTGGTGGAACTTGGGAGTGGACACTAAAGAGGCAAAGGTGAAAGGTATAGCAAGGGCACTGTATAAGATAGGGAAGCGGACTACAGTGAGGAGATGAGGGAATGGACTTTTGATGTAGATGAAGGGAGTGAAAGCTTCTTTTTTTTTTACTATGGTGAAATGATGAAGAAGAACACTGGGCGGTCGAAGACTCAGGTTAGTCATCGTCTGGGATCTTCTAGTTGAAGAGGGTCAAAGAGGCCAGTGGTGTTCCCAAAAAAGTTTCTAAATATTGGAGATGAAGATGGAGACATTTAAAGTTGAAGTCTACCAAAATGAGGCTAGAAACTAGGCGGTTTCAATCTGGTCATCTAATCTTTTTTCTAAATAATAAATTTATATCAATAAAAAGGATTTTTTAAACTACAATAATCTATTTCAAAATGCATTAA
Source organism: Tillandsia leiboldiana (assembly GCA_029204045.2). Classification (NCBI taxonomy): domain Eukaryota; kingdom Viridiplantae; phylum Streptophyta; class Magnoliopsida; order Poales; family Bromeliaceae; genus Tillandsia; species Tillandsia leiboldiana. Next base: position 18,462,793 of record CM055078.1, read on the forward strand.
ACATACACAGGTAATACCAATTTAAGAAATCAAAATAGAATATTGTAGAAATAGTTGAAACAAATAAAACAGGTACGAAACATACTAAGCAACTAACAATGATATTATGTAACACAAATAGCACAACTTCAACTAAGCATTTTCAATAACGTAGGCTCATGTCATGTCAAAAGAGTAAAACATGTAGACTCACATTTAAAGATCAAAAAATTGTGCCAACCCTTTGCACATAAAAAAAAAGAAAGCATTATATACAAGTGTGGCATCAGATTTAGCTAAAGTCTCATGCTTGCATAGATTGTACAAAAGTAACTATCCAATAGTGTGATTTTCTGTGGAACTATTGACAACTCAAAAATGGCTTAAGGAAACATGTTTTGAGTACAAATTCTTAGTGCGATAAACAAAATACAAATTTGCAGATAAGACACAAAACAAAAAACTTGGTACCAGTTGTATTACATCCATCAACAATAATTGCTAAGATATATCAGCCAAAGCACAATATCAAACTTGTGTGGACTTGAAATAACAGACAAAAATCTGGTGCTCTAACAATATTGTGGTAAAAAAATTCCTAATCAAATAGAATTCAATCAAGTGTATACATGAGTTGCCCCATCCTTCCAGACTTATGATCTCTTTTCACTCTTACATTAACCAGTTCTCACAAATGCTGGAAGTATCTATAGATCAATAGGACTAGTTGGCATTTTAAGATCTACTCAACAATAAAAGAAACAGATCATGCAAACAAATTCCATAAACATAGGAGAACACATCCTATAAATAAGGAATTTGGTGCTTCTAAGAAACACACATTCTCCAAGCTGGAAACATTCTATTGTTATTAACACGACAAGAAAATTAATTGTATCAGGAAAACCAGCACTAGAAATGAGGTAGGAGTCTAATTTCTTGCATTAAACTCATGAACTATGTAAATTTAGCAAGGATTTATCATCAATAATGCATCAGAAACTCAAGATACATCTTACAGAACATGAAATAAGCCAGCAGCATACCATGTATAGTGACTACCACTTGCTCTCTTTACAGACTTGAATATGGCTAACTATCCATCTAACTTTTTGTCTACAGCTCTTTCTAATGAGTAGTAACCACCATGCTGGTGCTCCCAAAATCAGCATAAGAAGCATACACAATAATCTGTTTAATATAGAAAAGAAAGAAATTAGCACAGATAGCACTAAAGCTTTTATAAACAAATCAATTAAAACTTTGAACTGAAGCTCTAAATTAGAATTACAACCCCAACTATAGTGCAATATGTTATTTTAGCACCAGAGACCAGCTACTGAATGATGAAATTTCCGGGGAGAAAGAAAAAAACAAAAAACTATAAGCATACATTAGTTTACCAATATGAACTATGAAGCATGACGTGCATAAGAAATAAGTGGATTTCATTGAGTAAAAGCTTTATACAATATGCAAAATCATAGAATTGTTAAATGGTTGATAATTATTATAAAATCTTAAAGAATTAAGCGTGAATGAAGAATTTCTATCTCGTATATTAACTGAAGAATTTCTCAGAATTCACTTATTTTCTAACTTTTTTATGTTGTTTATATGTATTAATTGATCTGAAATACCACTTCACTGGTTAAACACTAACAGATCTGCTCCATTTTGGTTATGCAGTTCCAATGTTCTGTGGAGGTTAGGATGAACAAAACTTCCCTAATCTGAAAGTCCTTTTAAGTTTTACCACGAAATAAATTAAAGGAACATTTGGGGTGTCATGGCCCCGGCCAGGCCCCTTAGGTTCTTCTCTGCACGAAAGCTACCTAAATTCTTATTTGCCGTGACACGTGCAGTTCAATGGTTGATGGGAAGAGATCAATATTAAATATGTTTGATTTAAAAATTAACAAAATGTATACAACTGTTTTCAGCCTCTTTACTTAGGGCTAAGTGTATTCTCAAGTATTGATATCATACTTAAAACAAGGAGTGATGAGAAGAATGAATAAGTAAAGGATACGAAGAAATAAAAAAAAGGAAAATCTAGGCTTAATTACATTTTACTGCATTGAACTTTGGATGTGTTTTCACTTTCTAAGATCTATTTCTTTTTTCACCACACTCTGAATTGCGCTTTAGGTTTTACATCACTCCCATAAACTATTTCTAAACTTTTTCTCCCGCATGCACACAATTAACAAAAACATGACTCATAATTCCGACTGTAGGAAACAACATGATGGATATACAGAAGTCAGTTTATACCAACTGCCAGGAAAATGGCATCATATCCAGAATTAAACCTAGAAAACTTATTCATGACTCATGCTCCCAAACTTGTTAAGAGTAGATGCCTGTGCAGGACAATAAAAGCAAAGGAGCGGTGGTCCAAGCAAAGAAATAACATAGTAAATTTTGTTAATCTCTTCCTCGCCACTCACAACATGCGAAGGAGCCAAAAAAAAACAGATTGGGTTCTTTGAATAAAGAAGATCTCCTAGCAAACAAATAACCAAATTGCGAATTCCAAGCAATTCCAGGACAATAAGATCCTATAAGCACAATCCCAAAACTTTGATCCCTAAATAAATCACAAGATACAAACATAGCAAAACGTTACATGCTTACATCAGGATTAACAAGAAGGTACTGTTTTCGTTGCTTACATAAATTTAGATGGAAAAGATCGAGACGAGATCAAATAAGGTGGAGAGATCAAGCAAGAACAGCAAAAAATGCCCCAACCGCTGATGAAACCAAAAACTATCCAAGAAACCCTAACCCTGAAGCAAGGAACTCATACCTTCGGATCCGTCACTTGCAGTAGCGATCGGCCTTCTTCCGGACCCGATCGTCGAGGGCCTCCTCGACGGATCGGGCGGCGGTGCGGGACTTGTTGGCGGGGTCGTAGCCGAACTTCTTGGTCTCCACGGGGAAGAGATCCTCATACTTCATCCGCTTCGCCGCGTCGATCGTGTACACCTCCCCCCCTTCCCCCGCCGCCTCCGCCTCCTCATCCGCCTCCGCCTCCGCCGCCGCCGCCGCCCCCTCGCCGGAGGGGTTGCTGCTCTCGTCCTCCGCCGCCGCCGCGGTCTCGGTCGTCTTCTTCTTCTTCTTCTTCCTCTTCTTGTCGAGGGTGGCGGCGTCGCCGCCCTTGAAGACGAGCCTCCCCGCCTTCGCCTTCTTGTACAAGTCCGACATAAGCTTCCACCGCGACGCGACCTATGATGTCTATCCACAGTTGCTTTTGTATCAGGGCGTCGGCGCACCGCCACTGCCAAAACCGAACCGGTCGACTTATGGAGATGAAATGAACCAAACCGAACCGGACCGAACCAACATAAATCGGTTCGGTTTGTTAAAATTATTGTAACTAATTATAGTTCCTCGGAGTTATTAGCATTTTGAAAATCAATGTTTGTACTTTTTAATATAATAATGTGCTAAGATTAATTGAGAGTAATTCTTGTAATAATGAATTAAATTTGGAATTAAGCAGCTAATTGAAATAATTTGAGAACTCGTGAATTACTTCTTAAACTCTAATAATTTGAATGAAAATGTGTGAGTAGACCAAAGTTGAGTGAGGATGCAAGTAACTTTCACAGTTGGAATAGAAAGGCTTTTTTCGACAAAATAAGTATATCAATATAATGACTTTTTCTTTGGAGAATTAATAACTTGGCTCTTCTTCATTAATATTTTTTTTTTTTTGATCTATAAATTGAATTTGTGCTCTCTTCCGTCTTTAGTACATATTTTATCTCAGCGATTCGAATAACTTACAAAATAAATATAAAAATAAAAATTTAAAATTCATAACTTGATTTGTTAATAATATTCGTTTGTGAGGATTTGGTAACAAAGTTAACGATAAAAAATTTTAGAATTTTAAAATTCACTACTCAATTTTTTTTTTTCTTCCTCTCTGTCTAAAGATAATAAAAAATAACCAAATTTATTGTTTATCAAATAAATATATAAACTAAGATCTATATTAATCATATCTTATGTTGACTATCATTTCTGAAATAAAATGGAATGACTATAATTAAAATTCACATATAAGTAGTCTCATATTAAACAATCTATCATAATATAATAAATAAAAGAATTGATATATACAAATAGATCTAAAGTTAATTTATTTACGCTTTTGAATTATATGAATTTTATTAAATATGCCAATCTTTGAGTCATGTAGGTATGAGCAGGTCGGAAGCTCTAATACTGGTATTTTCTTGCAGTTCAAAGATGATGCAGTGGACCGGGTCCAGGAACTAATTTTTCTCGACCACGCTTAATCCGTGCTAACGCCTAACGGTTATATCCATTTTGGCTACCCCGTGTCTCTAACTAGCCCGTTTCCTACTCGGACTCGGACTCGGACTCGGACTCGGAGCTCACTTAAACCGGGGCCTCCTCCCGACCGTTGACCGGATCAAGAAATGCAATCGGTCGTAGAAATTAACTCGGCGGTTCGTCCGTCGCAACTCGAACCGCCAAATTCTCTCCCCCCCCCCCCCCCCCCCCCCCCGCTCCATCTCCCTGATCTCGTGCCCCGCGATCCTTCTCCTCCTCCCTCTCCTCTTCTCCCGAGTCCCGAAACCCCGAAACCCTAGCCCGGCCCTCTTTCTTCTTCCCCGATTCCCTACGATGAGGGGATCCTTCGACGAGATCTCCGACGACGAGTGGGAGAACCACAGCTTCAAGCCCTCGCGGATCCTCAAGAAGGCCCGCACCGCACCCCCGCCGATCGAAACCTTCGCCTACCGTTCCCAAACCCTAGCAAAACCGCCCGCTAATGGAGGCGCGGTAATTTTGGACGATGATGATGAGGATGAGGAGGATGTGAGAGCGTCTCGGCCGCCGCGGAGCAGTAGGAGCCGACGCCTCGTCCTGGACGAGGATAGTGAGGAGGTGATCGGGGCCCGATCGGAGGAGGAGGAAGAGGATGAGGTCCATTGGTCCGAGTTGGAAGAGGAGGAGGAGAAGAAGGAGGAGAAGGAGAAAGAGATGGAAATAGCGGAAGAGGAGGAAGTCGATGTTGTTGGCAAAGCTCTGCAGAAGTGCGCCAAGATATCAGCATCCCTGCGTCAGGAGCTGTATGGTTCCTCTGTGCGAGATTGCGAGAGGTATGCGGAAACCGAAGCTGCTTCTTGTAGAATTGTGACTCAGGTACCTCCGAATCTTCATTGTAGGGCATATAAGATTATCGAATAATCACTGTTAAAGGTTTGAATAGCTGTATGTTATATTAATATGTCTTTTCTGCTTGTTTCTGTGGTGCTTTTGCAAATAGGAAGACATTGATGTGGCTTGTTCTACTGAAGATTCTGATTTTCAGCCTATTCTGAAGCCTTATCAGCTTGTTGGTGTTAATTTTCTTCTTCTCTTGTACCGAAAAAACATCGGTGGAGGTAAAATGCAACTTGATATTGAAATTCTTTTATGCAAGTGTAGCTAGAGAGCATCAGTTTCATGAACTAGGATTTATTTTCAAAGGGGAGGATGTATAAAGAGGGCTTGTAAAGCATGGGCCTTGTCACTAGGCTGGCTTATTATGCGCTTGACTTTTGAGGAGAGGTGTCTGTTAGGGTAGTCGATTTTTTTTTTATTACAACGCGTCCTTGTGCATGTATAATTTCTATTTCTCTTTATCTGCAGCTATTTTGGCTGATGAAATGGGGCTCGGCAAGACAGTTCAGGTATATTTGGCTTTCAGTAAGCCGCAGTATTGGGGCTGCCATATTTTATTAATGCTGTCTCATAACAGGCCGTCACGTATCTCACCTTGCTGCAACATTTAGACAAGGACCCAGGCCCTCACCTTATTGTTTGCCCAGCTTCTGTATTAGAAAACTGGGAAAGAGAATTAAAAAAGTGGTGTCCTTCATTTTCTGTCATTATGTTTCATGGATCTGGAAGAGCAACATACTCAAAGGAGCTAAGCTACTTAGGCAAAGCTGGTCTCCCACCTCCATTTAATGTGCTACTTGTTTGCTACTCACTATTCGAGCGGCGAAGGTTTGTCAGATTTTTGCAGACAATCTATTATGAAGCTTCTTTAGCTCCATCATTGAGTACTGTTCTCAATCTTTCTTCATTTTCTTTCCTTGCCACGCAGTGCGCAGCAGAAAGATGATCGTAAAGTGTTGAAGCGGTGGCGGTGGAGTTGTGTTCTGATGGATGAAGCTCATGTATTGAAAGATAAGAGCAGCTTCCGATGGAAGAACCTAATGTCTGTTGCACAAAATGCACGTCAGCGTTTGATGTTGACAGGAACACCGCTACAAAATGATTTGCATGTATGTTTCTGGCATTTGGCTATTTTTATTGAGATTTATATTTTTGAAGTGATTCTTCTGGTGCTTTCTTTCTGTATTATTATTTTATCGGTTGTATGGCGGAGTCTGAGGAACAGTTAATAGGTATGCTGAATCTGTCTGTAATGGTTTGATTTGCATCTGTGTTAACTTAGAAGGCTTTTGACTTTTGAACGTCAGTTGACTCGGGCTTGAAATTTGTACATGGTTGGGTTCTTGGTTAGCGAGCATCTTCCTTGATGCAGGGTCTTTTCTTGTAGGGGTTATGCAGGGTTTTCAGGAGAAGGTTAAGACATTGATTTCAATCTCAGACATAGGTACTTGCATGACTTTGTGTGACAAATCGTGGTAATTAGTGTTACTGAGGTGCCAAAGGAGGCCCATACCATATTTGAGAAAAGAATTTGGTTTAAACTGTAGCGGTGTCTACTATAGTGGTGTGGACTACCGACCACATTGAATTACATTTTGTGGAATATAAATGGAGGGCCAACTATGCAAGTAATTTGGTTTTTTGATAAATGTATACAGATATGGCTCTTTTACTTGTATGCTTAGAGGACCCTGTTGTTTTTATAAGTTTTAAGTGCATCATTTAGTGACAAAATTTCAAGCTTCATATTACTTTTTGCTTATCCCTTATTGGTAGAATTATAGGCCATACTTGGAAATTCTGTCTCTTGATAGTTTAATGTCTATTCGTTCGGATTTAGCTTAGTTACATTAGCTTGTTTTTTTACAATTTTGGTTTCTTAACAGAACGAGACATGCTAACATTAAATAAATATGCAGGAGTTGTGGTCATTATTGGAATTCATGATGCCTGATATATTTTCGACTGGGGATGTTGACTTGAAAAAGCTTTTGAATGCAGAAGATAGTAATCTGATTTCACGTATAAAATCTATTTTAGGGCCGTTCATTTTGAGGCGCCTGAAGTCTGATGTTATGCAACAACTTGTTCCGAAAATACAAAATGTAAGTCAATCTTGATGTTTATACTAGTCATCTGTTCCAATCAAGGATTTAAGTACCCATTGGCACGGTCCGTAGCCACCGTACTATATCGTGCCAACAAGATACCGGCACGATAAAGCCCCTGTGCCAATGGCACAGCTGAAAACCCTTCTTTTTTAAAAAAATTACTAAGTAATTTTCTTAATAAATTTCAAAAGATTTGATAAAAATACATAATAAGTAGTTAAAAAATTTTGTTGCTAAAGAAAATAAATATTTCATGCCATTATGTGTCGGCATATATGTATTTTATGTGACCGACACTCATCGGCACTGCTCGGCACGCGCTGTGCTACACTGTGCCAGCAAGTTTTCGCCACGACCCCGTGCCACGGCATTTAAATTCTTGGTTCCAATTGGTTTAAAACTGAGACTGCCTGACAATTTATATATGCAGGTGAAGTATGTTTTTATGGGCTCAGAACAGGGTAAAGCTTATGATGATGCCATAAACGAATATCGTGCAGCTTCTCAAGCTCGTAATGCTAGTGCCTCAACAGGAATTTCCAATACTGTTATTGGTCTTCTTCCAAAACGCCAGATTTCAAATTATTTTATGCAGTTCCGCAAGGTCCTGAACATGTCTTCTATGTCTATATTTGCTACTCTGTGTTGGTCTTGATCTAACTTAGGATGTTTTCAGATTGCAAATCATCCTTTATTGGTTAGGCGTATTTACCATGATGAGGATGTTATTCGAATAGCGAGAATGCTGTATCCAAAAGGTGTATTTGGCTTCGAATGTACTTTGGAAAGAGCAATTCAGGAGCTTAAGAACTATAATGATTTTCTAATTCACCGGGTAAGCTTCCCCTGATCTGTTCTTCCTCCTTTATGTAGTACTAATTGTCACTTTTATTGTGGATATTTGTCTTATTATTGCTTTGGCTCTTCCATCATGTGCTAGTATTGCTACAAAATATTGTTAAAGAGCATTCAATTTCTTTGTGGGGAACAGGACATGCTAGCTAGAGAGGGTTGCAACAGTAAATTAAGACACAAATATCATGGTTACTGTACAGTTATGTAGTTATTTAACTATATTTTGATGCTTATTAATGCATCTTAGTAAGGGTTCATGGTTACCTTAATTCGACTAGTGGCCTTTGAATTCTGAACTGGAACACGCGATCCCAATCATGGATCACTATCAAATTGCAATGGCAGAACAAGTGATCCCACACTAGCTCTTTAATCAATAAGTATGTTTATGAGTATGCTTATGTAGATTTATACATAAATCAAGACCAGATGTGCTACGGTACCATTTATTTTATAGATGTCGTTGTCGCACTGTTTTATTGCAGCTTTTGTTTTTTTTTTCCCCTTTAATTTAAACTTATAATGAAGATATAGTATTTGTTTTAGGTGTGGCTGTTATAGTTCTTCAAGTGGATCATTGCCAGCAACATTCTAACCTAGTGTTTTGCGTGGAAATTCATATTTTATCTGACTTAGTACAAATGCTTCACTTTTGTTGCTCTCCAGCTCTTAATTTCATATGGTGAGACGGGTACAAAGGGGCCCTTAACAGATGAACATGTCCTGGGATCAGCAAAATGTCAGGTATAGTCACTTATTGCTTAGCAGTTACCTCTGTTTATCATAAACAACATCATAAATATATATGTTGTGACGAGAGTAAGTCGCTATGCTTTACCAAAAAAGATACGTAATTATATCTCGGTCCATTTGCTTCATTTTTATTTGGCCCATTCACTTCACTTTTATTTTTTGTTCTTTCTGTAAGCAGGCTCTAGCCGAGCTCTTACCTCTTTTAATGAAGGACGGGCATAGAGTCCTGATATTCAGCCAATGGACAACGATGCTTGACATTCTTGAATGGACACTGGAAGTAGTAGGGGTTACTTACAGACGTCTTGATGGGAGGTAGATTGATTTCTTATCTAGCAAAACTGTAAATTCTCTATCTAGTCGCTATAGTTTGTACTAACAGTTCTTTTTTTGTCCCAGTACCCAAGTGAATGAAAGACAAACTATAGTGGATACCTTCAACAATGACTCTTCTATCTTTGCTTGCTTACTTTCTACAAGAGCTGGAGGCCAGGGGCTAAACTTGATTGGAGCTGACACTGTTGTCATACATGATATGGATTTTAACCCACAGATGGATCGGCAGGCAGAAGATCGATGTCATCGCATTGGCCAAGTAAAACCTGTCACTATTTACAGGTATTGATTGGCCCTATAGATTTTAGAGGCGACAAATTTATGCTAGGACACTGGCACTCCAACTATAACTTGGGTTATTTATACTATCCAAATTTAGCAATCATTGAATTTATCAAATAACCCATTAATAAAGTTGTTTTTTTTAAAAAAAAGAAGTCGTCTTCTTTAATGTTTTGGGGTGTAGATATGTGGTCACACACTTGAAAATAATGGAGGTCTAATAGCAATGAAATGTGTTTTGTCCATTTTACTGCCCTTATATAGTTATATGACTTGGTCCCACATGCAGCAAACACATAAATAGATGAAATTAATAGAGTACTGTTCAAATCAACAGTTACATGTGCCTGTAGGCAGCCCATGTTTTTATGTTTAACATTCTTTTCTGGAGAATCTTGGGATGGCAGTGAGTTCTCGATTAATATTCCCTCACCAAAAAATCTCTAATGGGGTATGAAAGACTCATATATATTTCTACATTTATAAGTGAGGGTGCGGTTCATTTACTCATATTTCTCAATCAGGCTCGTAACAAAGGACACCGTCGATGAAAACATATATGAAATTGCTAGGAGGAAACTAGTGTTAGATGCTGCAGTGCTCGAGTCTGGAGCAGAGCTGGATGATGACAATGATGTGTCTGAGAAGACTATGGGGGAGATTCTAGCATCTCTTCTTCTTGTGTGAAATTTCCCCACCATCAATAAGTTCGAAGGTATTTGATCCTTCAAGCTACATTGATCCTTCGGTATGGTTTTTTTGGTTGAACATTTTTTGCATGATTCTTGGGGCAGTACATCTTGGTTGTAATCTTCCCCGGAATGTTTAGTTTATTAGTGGTTGTTGGCAGCGACTTAATTATCACTTTGGTCACTAGATTGGTTGGTGGGAAATTCGTTTGCTCTGTACTGATTTGGGGATTTAGGAATTGTAAAAACTTGTGCAAGTTACTGAAACCCTCAGTGGAACAAGTTTGTTCGTTTTGTAGGAATTCTTCTGTAATCAAATGAATATACCATACAGATGTATTTCAGGGAAATCTGTTTAAATAATCATATTAGTGAATTTGAGAGATGAGTAATGTGTAGTTTCTTTTTTCTTTTTTCTTTGCTCTGTTGGATTGACTATTTGTTCTAGGGTAGTCCACCATGATTGTAAATGTTAAGTAGTAATTTGCTAGGACTTTGGCAGGTTAAAATTCAACTACTAGAGAAAAAATTGTCACATAAAAGAAGGCAAACCTCTGACTAAAATCAATGCATATCTATCTTGTTATGTTTGGTGTTTGTGTCTATTTATATGATTTTCGGCCACAGGAGCAGCAACAAAACCATGAAATTTGTCTTTTGTGCATTATGGAGGTAACTTCAATTATAATTTTGGGCACAGGAATACTCCATCGATTCTGGTGTTTTACCTTTAAAATGAGTTTTTGCTTTCTTTTGAAGGCATCTTCCTTTATTTTTGTTACTCTTAATGGCATGTTACAGCATCAGGCTTATCTGTATGTTGGTCAAGCACTGGGTTTGTGCAACCTGGAAAGAATGATGTGGCCCGTAGATCAGATCGGTATGTTTGCTATTCTTATCATGTCCTAATCTTTACTTGATGGCCTAGGTTTGTGTGTCATTTTTAAGATGTTTTCAGTACGGTGATTTTACAAGTGTGGTTAACTAGCTCATGTTTTCAAGTGCATGATTTTCTGTAGTTTTATGTTAAATAGTTGAAAACTTCATTTCAGAAGTGGAAGGGACCCTAAAATGAAATTTTTGCTAGTTGCTAAAGAATTAAGGTCACAATGGAAAATTTTTCCTTTTTTGTATTTGATAATCCAGTGAAGTCGGTCATTTATTTTATTCCAAATTCTTTAGAGAAATCTCATTGAAATCTCAGAAGTATATTTTTTGTATAGTATAGGTTTTCGTAAAGGTGGAAACGTGTTTTTCTTGTTACTCTCATTCATCATCATCATCATCATCATCGAGTAGCAATAGATATTGTAACATTCTGTGTGCATATTTGTTACTCGCTCATTTTCCACTATAAAAGTTTGTAATGAAACATGTGATCTATGTAAGTGTCTGAATTTAGACGTTAATATGTCAGATTTAATAAGGGAAACAGCGTCTGATTCTTCAGGGATTGTTTCGACCTCCTTACAGGATGCATGGACTAGCTTCGATGATGAGACCTCTCATGGCGAAGTAGGTCACATGTCCATCAGATCATTACTGTTGACTAAAGTTTTGTCCTTTGGCCCCATCTATCTCTCTCTCTCTCTCTCTCTCTCTCTCTCTCTCTCTCTCTCTCTCTCTCTCTCTCTCTTGTTGAGGTCATATCTATGACGCTCTCTCCATTTAGGCTCTTTAGGTCTCACTCATGACAATTTATAGGCAACTAAAGGAGCAATGCTTGGTAATTCTCCAAAATTAAAGCTCACTCAGTATTGTTGTTCTTGATAGGTTAATTAGTACATCAAATAATAACCTATCAAATAACCTTTTTATTGTTGTTGTTGATAGTTTGTTGATAGTTTGTTGATAGGTTATACAATTTTCTGTAAACACATCAAATAATAAATATGTTTTTTATAAAATTTCAGATTTATTTTTTAAAAAATGCTAATGTTTTTAAATATATCTCTGTTGTTAGTGTCTTATAGAAAATTATAGTTAACTATAAGTAAAATATTTAAACCTTAGCTAGTAAGGTAATTAACCTTTTTATTCTTCTCATATTATAGTTCTATTAACCATTAGTTTGAAGAGAAGCAAATGAGTGTTCATGCCTTAGTGGTGGATTGGGTTACCTTAATGGAGGATTGGGTTAGTTTTTATATATATAAAAAAAAGATAATTCTTTAATGGTGATTTTTTGGGAAGGCATTTATGTAAATATATTTGTGAAGATAAAATTAATATTTTATTTATTTTTTTATTAAAAAATAAATAGTAAGCTAATAATAATAAATTAAAAAAACAAATATGAATTTCACTGAATTTTTGAAAAAATAAATATAATAACTCAAACTTTATAGAAATACATTTGTTATTTGATATGCTTCTAATGAATTGTATGAGATTATTCTTTAAGTGTTATGTGTGTAATTTAAAAGGAACTTTAGAAAGGTTGAGCTAGTTAGTAGTAATTTTTAAAGTCGGTATTCTATTTGATAGTATGTTTAAATATCTTTTGCCATGTGTTCCAAAACTTATTTATGAACAACATTCGCAGGCTACAGCGGCTTCTTGCTGCGGTTCCTCGATTGAGCAAAACAAAAATGATATTGGGTGCTCCGTTGTGGTGAGAGGCTCTAATCTTTTGTTTGTTATGCAAATACTTGAATATTAAAGTAGCATGGATGATAGATAGTATCATCTCACTGTCAGGAGAGAGCATAAAATTTTTTGTTTGGATTGAGTTTTCATGTCTCTATTTGCTATCCCACCATGCACGGGACCACTAGTCCCTAAAAATCTCGATGAACCTGCACCCGGGTAGGTGATGAGTGCTCTTATTCACCAAAATTCGTGTAATTTGGACGGAAAACATATCCATTTTGCGCATGACATGCATATTTACTCATACATGATACATCCTAGGCATAGAAAAGCTTAGCAATTAAATAATGCTGCGCGTAGGGGAATACAAAAAGTTACAAGGAAAAGTTGTTAGTTGAAACGTCGTGTTGGTGAATGATTTAAGTGTGCGATCTGGTATGCAGGTACATGCCCACTATGTCAGGTCCAGCACCATGGTACATGCTCCTGGGACAAATAAAGCATACCTCGCGTATTATTCAACACCCCTCTCTCTCTCTCTCTCTCTCTCTCTCTCTCTCTCTCTCTCTCTCTCTCTCTCTCTCTCTCTCTATATATATATATATATATATATATATATATATATATATATATAAAATAGTGGGAATCTTTCTATTGTAGTGTAGCAGAGGCTGAGAGTGTGTAAGAATGCTCGTGAACTCCTCAATTTTGTCTCTACACTTCCATCTTTGACGACTCCATTTGACTCGCTCAGCTAAGCAGAGAGGATGGGGTGGGACTATCAATTGTGCTGCTCACTATCTATAGTAATCCTTAGTACCTCCCTCAATCATACACACGGAGCCCACCAACGTTGCCTCGTGATGATGCAGCTGATGGCCACATGCTCATCGCTCACGTCCCCATCATCATGTGTAAGGATGTAAGGATGGATGGAAAAACTTGACCTGATAGTACGATCCGAATACGATCCAAATGTATATCATTTTCCATTGAGATAACCCAAAACTCATCACGGAACATATATATCCTTCCAATATTCGTGATTATCCTTCTAATCTTTCCAATGATATATTGTAAATATATCTACTAGCTAGAGAATTTTTTTTTTAATTAATTGACCACTACGATCTGAATTGTCAATCCTAAACATTTGTATCCAAATTTTTTTTATAAACGCTAACTGACCTAAACTGGAATTAGTTATTTATTTACAGTAATAATAAAACAATGGTTTTATTATTTATACGGCCGCTTCGGACATCAACATCGGCATGCACGTGTGACCCAGATGGGATGTAGGAATTGTGTTTTTTTTTTTTCTCTTAATATATATTTTGGGTATTGTTTTATTCAAAAGATATATACTGTTTGGACTGCAGTTAATTGTAACATATATATATATTTTGGTAGTGTCACAGCTGCTTGAATAGGTATTATTTTGGTAGTGTTCGGAATGTTTAACATCACAGTAGACGTACTAACTACAGGGTACGAGTGTGGCCTTTTGGTTGTTCCAAGTGGAGCAAATCTCTTACCTGATGTCAACAAAACAAAATATATATATTGATACACGTCTCGAGACTGCACGACGTAACTTAATCCATGATCAGTATTATATATACCTTCAGAACACCGTCGAAAACTCGAAACAAATTGTCCCCATATGCATCCTAAAGAGTCACCCAATCCTCATTTAGCTTTACGATTGAATGGATGTACACTAGCTAGATAGGAACAGCTAAGCGCTTTTCAATGGTAGGTTTACAAACTATCAATTGATAGCTCTCTCTAAGATTAGCATTTATATATATATATATATATATATATATATATACAGTTGGATACATTATTAATGTATCAGTATACTCACAACAAATTACTTAAATAAACTAATCAAAATTATATTAATATATCAATACTTCTTTCTCTCTCTCTCTTTAAGATTGGCCTAAATGGATGGCTCGGTGGTCAAAATAGAGGCCTTTTTTGTTTAATATATATATAGGCCCCACGGTGTATTCACGTGTGCGGCTAAGAACAGTATACAAAACTTAAAATTTCCACTTGTAATAAAAAAGCCTACTACTCACTACAACACGTCTAGTGTTAGTGTTTCGTGAACACATGGACATGATAAAAATATCCACAGTTGGGTTAGGTGACTTGTTACTCCTCCCTACTCACCCACATTCCCTTCTAAATTTAATACTAATAAAAACCCCAAAAAGCTTAACGGAAATTTCGGTAGGTAGCGTACAAATAATTCTCTTTTTTTTTTTTTTTAAGAAATGCAATTTTTATATTCAAAATTAATTGGGTGCACGACGTACATTCAATCTGGAATGTGAGATGTATATATATTCGATTTAGGAGGTACGGAAAGCTATTTTTTTTTTTTTTAGGTAAAAATGTATGGAATCCCCTCACATTTTATTTTTCGATTACAATCTCTTAATTAGCTTCTATTTTTTAAAAAAAAATTAAGAAATTTTAGTTTAACAAATAATCATTGGCTAGTAGTCTGTAAATATATATGATAATTAAAAAAAATAAAATTATTTGTGCATTTTATTTGGAATGTATATTTCACATTCCATCCGAATAAGGATGACCCTTTGAAAGCCACTCTATCCTTATATGTGGATGGGATGAAAATATATGTATATATATATATATAGAGTTGGGCTGGAATGCTATTAATAGCACCAACCCAACTTTGCCATCCATTTTGTAGCCATTGAATCGCATTGAGATCCGTATAGACTCTTTAATGAAAAAAAGAGAAAAGAAAAAGTAAAAGAAAAAGTAAAAAGTAAAAAATTTTTTCCTTGCACGAATCTCAATGCAATTCAATGGCTACAAAATAGATGGCAAAATTGGGTTGGTGCTATCAATAGCATTCCAGCCCAACTCTCTCTCTCTCTATATATATATATATATATATATAGAGAGAGAGAGAGAGAGAGAGTTGGGCTGGAATGCTATTGATAGCACCAGCCCAACTTTGCCACCCATTTTATACCCTTTGGATTGCGTTGAGATTTGTGAAAGCTATTTAATGAAAAAAAGAAAAAAGAAAAAGTAAAAAGAAAAAGTAAAAATTAAATAGCTTTCACAAATCTCAACGCAATCCAAAGGGTGTAAAATGGGTGGCAAAGTTGGGCTGGTGCTATCAATAGCATTCCAGCCCAACTCTATATATATATATATATATATATACACGGAAAAGCCATATACACACGGAAAAGCCTCCATCAAAAAAATAATAAATAAAAGTTAAGGGGCCTCTTTTACGATTGTATATAATTGAGGGGGTCTCAGTACAATTTCTCACCTTTTCTTTTTTTTTTTTTTAAAAAAAAAATTTGGAGGACAAATAATAATGTTACCCCTCCAGGGATCTTTTTGTTATTTATTATTCTTTTTGGATCCTTGTGTGCTGCAAGGAGGGGTTGGTTTGTCTTTTGTGGCGTCGGGATTACCGCTGGAGCCGGCAGGACTCGGCCGACCGCTGTGGGGCCCACCGTGTCCCCGGTTGGATCCCCTTCCACGTCAGCTCCGTGCGGGTTGACGAGGGCGGGAATTTAGAGGAGCCGCAAGCCTCCAGGAGCTACGCGACAAAGCTTCTGTACAAACCCCCCTCAATTTCTATTTTACTTTTTACTCTCTTTAAATATTTGTTCATTATTAAATATTTCAATATTATTTTCCTTTTATTTTTAGTTTTTTTAAAATAAATGGTTATTGCATTTAACAATATGGGTAATTGTTTATATACTTCTAAACAAATTTTATTAACCCTCTTAGAAGATTAGCATTAGAAATAATTTTTTAATATTTTAGATTTTTTTGAAATATATTTTTTAAAATTAGATTCTGTTAGTGAACCGTTAAAAATAGTCATTATCTAACTACAAGAAAATTAATATTAATTTTATTATTTTTTTATATTTAACGATATTTAAAAACGTTCTAATATAATTTAGCGTTACATTTAAAAACGTCGATTAAAATATCTGCAAATGAAGAGTCACTATATATATATATACCGATGTTTATACGAAACGTCAAAATTTAAAAGTAATAATAAAATTTATTATTTTATAAATTAGTTTGATATAATAAAGAATTCATATCACGATATTTTTTGAAACGTCGATATTTGCATCGTCTAAAGAGCGTACTTGAATTGAGATTTTTTTATTATTATTTTACTTTTACGAATATATCTTCCTACCACCGTCAATATTTTTTTTTATTTGCCTTTTACGTAAGGACACTAGAAGTATTTTAATTTTTACATTTCCAAATATAATTTTTTATCGTCACCAATTTTTTTTATTTGCACTTAAGTTAGAGACAAAATAAATATTTTAATTTTTTTTTAATTCTGATAAAAATTTAATGTGGATATAATTTAAAATAACTTACCGAATACTAAAACGGAGGTATTTTTGAACAACGGAAGAATATATATAAAAAATATATAATTTAAAAAAATTATGAATAAATAAAATATTTTTAAAGCATTAAGAATTGCATAGGATATATTTTATCCCTTATTAATATAATATTAGAAAGGGAGGTTTTGAGTATATCAAAAGAGTTTTTAAGGCCAAATATGAGAAATCTAGATGAGATAGAGAGTGTTGAATTGTAAATATTTAAAAATATCATCCAACAATTTAAATTTTTAAAGATGAGCAATACTACATCCAAAATGGATGTAAATTTTGTACTGAATCTATGAAAGGTATGTTTCATATATATCACTAGTCTTATTATATTCCTATTTTATAATGCTAAAATTTTTTAAAAATTTGTATAAAACTCTTGGATAGATAAAATACAAAATTTACAAATTAATTTTGGATATACAGCATTTCTCATTAAAAAAAAGATGGTTATTATTTTCATATAATTTTATAATATTTATTTTTAAGTTTTGCATAATTTGATGGAATCGATTTTCTTATTTATCAGTTGAATTTGACCGGATTTAATAAATTTAATATGAAGACGATTAAATTTGTTAATATTACTTCTTAAATTACACCATGTATCATTTCTGTTTTCTCAAATTGCAATTATTATAATTAAATCTTTATTTTTTTATATATTTATTATAATTTCTATATACAATTACTGTAAAAACATTGTAATTTGTTAAATCTGGCGACGAAATGGACGCGTCGAATACAACAATTAATTAATCATTCCTTACAATAATAGAAGATTATCGATTAACTGGGTTTTGTTTTTTATTATTATTATTATTCGACTAATTATATTACATTACATCATGAGCTGTGAGACATGCTAGCGTGGAGTCAAAGATTAGACCTAAATATTTCGATAGGGGGGGTGCATTAAATTAATGTAACCAAGATAAGGAACGAAAGAATTTGGTTCTATCAACAATAAAAGTTATTGACTCACTCTATTATTCTTATTATAATAATTGAGGACACCTGATGCAATTTACCTTTTAAAATTCTATCTACAATGGTATATATAGTTTAATTTAGAATTTTTGGAGCCGCATTCGCTTTGTTTCCGAATCCAATGACTAAAATTACATTTAGATTGGATCTGAATCCAAAGCATATCACATATTATGAGCATATTACGTACATAGGACCAAGAAACTAAAATTATTCATGATCCGAGTGAATTTTGAAATGATCTTTTAATTGAGTAGGATATATAAGAATTAAATGGACAGATCAGTTAAGGTTTGTTTGAAATCTTGAGTTCAATTTCCAGTAAAAAAAGGGGGGGAAAACCCGCGGTTCAGATCGATGTAAAGGATAATTGAACTTCAGATTTCAAAAGAAAAGGAAGCAAAGAAGATGAAAGCCTGGGAGACCTACAACTTGTCTTTCCAAATTTGTAGATAGATAATTTTTTGTGATTAATTCAACAAGTTAATTTGTGTTAACAATCATTACTTAGTTAATTAGTCTAATGGGGGTTACTCAGAGTGTCGGATCATAACTTCGGAGGTTCGAACTCTTAATTGACCGTTTATTTCTTGCCCGTTTACTAGTGGCACGTTTGCGCCCCAGGCTTCGCAGTTAGGTTTTATTGACAATTGACGATGGACTATAAAATTGTATGTTAAGATGAAAAAGCATAAGGATAAGAGAGGGAATCCACAAAGACGTGATACTAATTGACGCAGGTTGATTAAATTGCGTGTTAAGATGAAGAATTATACGGACGAGAGATGGAATACAAGAAGAATCTAATTCTTTAACAAATAAAAGTATTATTTATTTTTTCAAAATCTGTAAAAACTGATTATATTATCTAATACCACGTCTATTTATATATATATATATATATATATATATATATATATATATATATATATATATATATATATATATATATAGATGCAATACTCCAATTCTACTATAAATTAAAATTTTAAAATTTAGTAATTTTTCTAATACAAATATACCTAATTCAAATATATCTTTAAATCTAATTAAATTTAAAATAATTAACAAATCACACTCAAAATAAAAAAAAATATAAATTTTTTTAAAAAATATCATAAATATCAAACGAAATTAAAAATAACTAAGCGACAATAAGCAACGCAGAATGGACCGATAGCCGAAAGAAACTATAAAGAGTTGAGAGCCAACACCAGATAACAGAGAGCCGAACGCGATTACAAAGAGCCGAGTGACATAACATAATATATCACGAATACAACGGAGTTTTCAATTCAACTTGGTTAAATCTTTTTTTTTTTTGAAACTTTAATTATCTCCTCACATTAATAATCCTCAGGTATCTGAAATTATCTCCCCAATATTAATTACCTAGTAAGCATCTAATTAGATATTGTTGGTTGTACTATTTTTTTGAAGGGGGACCGGCCGTGGGGTTACCGAGCACACCTCAACCCACACAGCACACGAGCGCAGCGGAAACAGAATCTTCCGTAGATGAAAGTAGGCGAAAGCGATTGTAGAAAACAAGCACGAGAATAACTAAAGAAATAAAACAAATAAGGAAATGTAAGGACACGAGAATTACGTGGTTCGGCCAACAATGCGTCAACCTACGTCCACGGGCAAGACCACCTCAATGCGTTATTCGATTAATCCACGGCACAAAAGTACAAGGAGTAAAATTGGATTACAAGAAACTCTCTCACGGAGGCTCTCCACGTTTTTTCCTCTCAATTAGGATTTTTCAATGAAGCCCTGAAAAATAAAAGATGAATCGCAAGAGTTAATATAACCCCAAAAAACCTAATTCTAATAGGAAACGATCTCCACCGTCCATCCGAGATTTTAAATCACTTCTAGTCGTCGTCCATATCCTCTTAAGAATTATCTTTAAGATATTCCTAAATCATCCCTAATCTTTAGGAACAAGATTGGATCAAATCCATATGGACTCGAAACATGATTTTACATAATCCAACAATTCTCCCACTTAAAAACATGTGCCGAATTTCATAAAACACAAAATTGAAGATCTTGCCAAATTCCCACTCTCCTCATGTAGCTCCAAGACCGAGAGAAGTCATACTCCAATTGAACTTCTCTCGAGTCACCGGTTTCGTTAAAATATTCGCTGGATTCGCATCTGTGTGAATTTTCAACAATGAGATAAAACCCTCATCCACCACATCTCTCACAAAGTGATAACGAATATCAATGTGTTTCGTCCGAGAGTGAAACGCCGGATTCTTCACCAAGTGTATTGCACTTTGACTATCACAATTCACTCCCACCACATCTTGCTTCACTTTTAATTCTCCTAAAAGTCTTTTTAGCCAGATAGCCTCCTTACAAGCATGTGTCATTGCTATGTACTCCGCCTCCGTCGTCGACAAAGCGACTACCGACTGAAGCTTCGACTCCCAGCTAATAGCACCACCGCCCATGGAGAAAACATAACCCGTAGTAGACTTTCTTCTGTTTTTATCTCCTGCGAAATCTGCATCCACATATCCGACGCACTCTAAACCTGCAGAACCATAACAGAGTGAGAAATCCGCAGTACCTCTCAAATATCTGAGAATCCACTTCACTGCATTCCAATGTTCACAACCTGGATTCGCCATATACCGACTCACTGCTCCCACTGCTTGAGCAATATCGGGTCTCGTGCACACCATGGCAAACATAAGGCTCCCTACTGCCGATGAATATGGTACCCGAGCCATGTCGGTCTTTTCTGCTTCCGTACCCGGTGATTGCTCGACCGACAATTTTAAATGAATATGAAACGGGGTAGAAACTGGCTTTGCGTTCTGCAAGTTGAAGCGCCGCAGAACCTTCTCCACATAACTTTTCTGTGAAAGCCAAACTTTCCTATTCTTTCTCTCCCGTAGTACCTTCATCCCGAGTATTTGATTCACAGTTCCTAAGTCCTTCATATCGAACTCACCGGCTAACTGAGTTTTCAAGATAGATATCTGGTCCTTGTTATTTCCGGCGACCACCATGTCGTCGACATATAATAACAAAATACAGAAGCTCCCGTCATTATAATCGCAGAAATATGCACAATGATCCGCTTCAAGCCTATCAAAACCCAAACTTATAATGAAAGAATCAAATCGCTTGTACCAACACCTTGGCGCCTGTTTCAAGCCGTACAACGATTTGTTCAACCGACAAACCAAATACTCCTTGCCTTTTTCGACAAAACCTTCCGGTTGCGACATATATATCTCCTCCTCCAGGTCACCATGCAAGAATGCTGTTTTTACATCCATCTGCTCGAGCTCCAAATCCATGACCGCTGCGATCGCCAAAACAACCCGAATAGTGGTAAGACGAACCACCGGTGAGAAGATCTCATCGAAATTGATTCCCGGCTTCTGAGCATATCCCTTCACCACCAATCTTGCCTTAAACCTCTCCACATTCCCATATGTATCCTTTTTCACCTTAAACACCCACCGACATTGTGATGATCGGGACTCCCGCAGGAACTGTGCAACATTAAACAGTGACTGTAGGGAGCTTATCCGGTGAAGCAGAGCTTGTAGAATCGAAATTGGATATTTAATATAGACTCTGCGCGAAAATCGGAGCAAATGGAATTTTTCGGGAGCTTTCGGCAAAATTTCGGATGGGAATTTGGCAAAATGGACGTCGGATTTGGACTCAGCGCGCGAAAACGATCGAAATGGTATATTCGCTTTTTTTTTTCGGCACTTGGTACTGTTCACCGGAACAGTAACCGCCGGCCGGAATTACTGTTCCGGCCGCCGGCGGCGAGCGGCGAGCGGCGGCGGGCGGCGGCGCACGGCGGCGGGCAGCGGCGCAGCGGCGGCACAGCGGCAGAGCGCGGAGGCGCGCGGCCCTGGTGCGCGGTCCATGGGCCTGGCGTGCACCGGGAGCACCGAATACCCCCTTTCCACGTGGCGCTTCCCCATTGGTTCGCCGACTTCTAGAAGCGCGTGGGAGGGTGACACGTGGCACACCCGGATTGGCCGACATCTTCCGGAAGACCCGGCGCGGGGACCGGGCCCGTGCTCCACGTGGACACGTGGCGTCCTCTGAGTGGCCCTTGCACGGGCTGTTCCCTGTTTTGTGGACACGTGGCGCGTTTTGGTTGGCCCGTTTCGGTGTTTCCTGTTCGGATCCGATCCTGTGTGGAGCCTCAGCCCATTATAAATAGGGCCCCCCACCCCCCTCTCTTTGCACCTCGGTTTTCGAGCCCTTAGAGAGAGAACCAGAGAGAGTGTCCTCTACGAAATTTCTTCCTCTCTCTCTCTTCTCGCTCTCCTCCAAATCTCAGAATTTTTGGAGTTACAGTTAGTGAGTTATCTGCGACGCGGCGCACTGCGACGGTTTTCTTTTTCGGCCCATTTCCCGTCGCAGTTCCGTCGAAAATTCCCTGTGGGCTAACCAGGAGGAATTTTTGGACGATTTTTGCGACAGCGCGTTCCTAAGAGGTAAGGCTTCGATTTCCGTGTTGATCACTTTGCTCCATTTCATACTTTTGGCACGTTTCCCGAGGTCTCTTTGACCCCCCTTTTTGCTGTGGAAATTTCTGGACAGTGTCAACTTCTCCGATTTTTATCTTGGCGTAGGAGCATCAGATCGAGGCGTTCAAAGAGTCGATTTTGATCTACTCTTCGCGAGGAACGCAACCGTAATTTTTCTGGATTTTTCTGAGCACTATACAGAGGTTAAAAACTCCTCTCTTTTCGTGCTATTTGAAAAACAGCAAAAGCTGTATTTTTATGAATAATATAGTTACACCCTGTGCAATGTGTGTTGCTGTAGGGCACCGTTCTCGGCAGACAGCAGTTCTAGGGGACTGTGGACAGCCAGGAGACTATCTGGGTGTGATTTGAGCTGTTCGAGGTGGGCGGTTGTTGCTTACCTCATTTTTGACAAGCTCACTGGGATTACTGGAACTCCCCTAAAATTTAATATGACAATTGATGAGAACAATTGGGACAAACTAATATAACAATTGATGAGAACAATTGGGACAAACTAATATGACAATTGATGAGAACAATTGGGACAAACTAATATGGCAATTGATGAGAACAATTGGGACAAACTAAATTGATGAGAACTATTGGGACTACTAACAGGACTACTAACAGGACAATTGATGAGAACCGCTGGGACGAACTCTCCTAAAAATTAATATAACTCCACAGATGATATGATGACTTATATTGGGACACTGTGATTGAGACAAAGGCTATAATCTCGCATGCAAATGACTTTTATTCAGTAAATCAATCTTTTTAAATCTTTGACACTATTTTACAACTTTTAAAATAAAGACAGTTGCATGCATGCCCGGACATCAGGTAGGGCCACTATTTATTGCTACACTATCATATTAAGACTTGACATGTTTTATTACTCTCTTTTGCTTTCAGTTGCTTGTCGCTCGAGTATGAGCAGGGGTTTGGGATAGTATAGCCAAGGTTATGTTAGATTATAAACTTGTGGGGTGTTGCGGTGACCGCGGACAGTAGGCGGTCGACCAGATATTTATCCTTGCATCAGATTAGGGATGAGTCTGGTCTATTTTGCATCAGCTGAGGATCGGGTTTTCTTTAGTGGATAGTTTTTCCCACTTGGATCATAGTCATGATCCAGTCCTGCTGTTTTATGGCACTTCTGATACTTATTACTGAGATATTTACTCGTGTGGGTCGCTCCCCTCGAGTGCCACTCCGGAGTGTGTTACAGACAGACTTTGAGTCCTTGAGACTCCTATCCCCTATCGGTGTTATGCGTTGACCAGCATACCCAATTTGGCAAACACTATTCCCTATCGGTGTCATGCGTTGGCCAGCATACCCGATTTGGCAAACACTATCCCCATCGGTGTTATGCATTGGCCAACATACCCGATTTGGCAAGGCACAGCAGGCAGTACCAGTGACACAAGACTAAGTTATTTCAGGCAGGCATGTTTGGTATTGTTGCATACAGTCATTTCATGCTACATGACATTTAGAGGCATACTAGTGGTGGTTTCCCTTTATTCAGCAGTTCTGTTTACAGCTTTACCACTTATTCCTTTCTGGCCTCTAGTAGTCCTAGTGGGTGCGTCAGAGTTGAGGTTTTTGCCCACTAGGGGAGGCTACTGGTTTATCTGGTAGTTCTCACCCCCATTGTTCTTTTCTGTTTCTTTCTTCTCCTTTATTTTTTGTAGAGTCGTCTGCGGGAGCTGCTAGGCCATCGGCAGCTGATCGAGGTAAGGGGATCGCTGAATAGATAGATCTCCTGGGAGACTGAGAGATGTTAGATAGATGCTGCACCCTTTACTCAGACTGTGGTATTCTTCTTTTTTTCTAGGTCTGGCTTTCGCCAGCTGGATGTACTATTTTGGTGAGCTGGGAGATTATTGTACTTATTACAGCTTTATTAGTAGTTCCAGTCTGAGATACTATGTGGTTCTTCCACTTCAGCTCTGTATTATGCTCTTTTATTGTTTATATTATATCGGAGCAGGTTACCAGCGCTTCGTGTACTCAGGAAATCCCATGTGCACGGCGGATCTGTTGGCGAGCCCGGGTTCCGGGGCGTGACAGATTAAGTTGGTATCAGAGCTTAGGGATTGGTCAGTTGGGACTTAGGAAACCCTAGGCTTTTGGTAGACCCTAGGATAATAGGGTACGAGAGACGTGATATTTGCGAAAGTCGTTGATTTATTGTTTGACTCTTCCAGTGAGAGAAGAGGGATCGACATGCCTAATTTCTGGTGAACCGTTATGTTGGCTGCAGACAACATAAAGTCACAGAAATAGGGGAATGCCTTTGACTTTCGTTAGATTGGGTCGTGTGAAATTTTATTTTGCTGATTTGTGGCTTTTGGTGACAGTATGTCACCCCGTCGTCATTTTTCCGTCGGGGATATTTCTACCCCTTCTGAGAAGCCCAAGCAGGCGGTATCTGCTGAGCTGGGAGAACTACGGGCCTTGGTGACCCATTTGGTGGCAAGAAGCTTTCGACAGGACCAACGCCTGGAGCAGTTGCTGGCGCAGAGAGGTGACTTGGCGGTTGACGAAGGGGCCAGGACTTCCGAGCAGCGTCCAGACAAGGAACGCCCCGCCCCAGATAATGATGGACAGGCCAGTTCAGGGAGACCACCACGACCCCTGCGGCCCCAGTCTACGGGCCGTGGGCGTCTTGATCGACGAGGACCTGGTAGATCGCAGAGGCCTCCGCAGCAGCAGTCTCGACAGTCTCGGGCGTCGGTCCGATGCATTTTCTGTAGGGGGCAGCATTCATCAAATACCTGTGGCTTGAGGGAGGGTCGATGCTTCCGATGTGGGCAGCCAGGCCACATCCGACCTACGTGCCCCTTTCGGATTTTAGTAGCACCTTCTTCAGCATTGGCCCCTACCGCATCCCAGCAGAGGTCACAGAGGCCTCAGCGGCATAGGCAGCAGCAACAGCAGGTAAGGCAGCCTCAGTCTATAGTTAGGTGCATTTTCTGCGAAGGTCAGCACACTTCAGGTGCTTGTGACTTGAGGTTCGGCCGCTGTTTCAAGTGCGGACAGCCCGGGCACGTGCGAGTTACGTGTCCTTCGGGGATAACGGTGGCACCTACTTCGGCATCTGTCCCTGCCACTTCCCAGCTACGACCGGGAGCTTCACCGTCAGATCTTCAAGGAGATCAAGTTTCATTCCCCAACCCTTCTGGAGAGAGACAGCCGTTGTTGAGCAGTCAAGATAGCTTAGCGCAGGCAACGGATTCTGCTATGGCTGATCGAGTGGAGGCAGGTATGATTTACTTTCTGGCATAAGGACTCGTACCTCGTTTTTATAGGGGCATCTCTTTTATTTGTAGAGAATGTACATCATTGCATAGGGTTAGGAATAGGACTCTCACCTTGTGCACAGGAAGTGTAGATTCCCGATTGAACTCTGCACATGGAGGAGTGCTGTTAGCCCCGCCCGATTTAGATCGAGTCCTGGATTATGCCAGTAGACCCATTAGACCTGAGTCAACTGAAGGACTTCGATGTGGTCCTCGGGATGGACTGGTTGGCTCGGTATTTTGCGACTATTGACTGTGCCGCAAGGACCGTCACTTTTAGAAAGCCAGACCAGAAAATGTTGGTATATCGGGAATGTCAGAGCGCTTTCTTTGCCTCTATGATTTCGACTTCCCGAGCGAGGCTGATGATCCGTCGAGGATGTGTAGCCTTTTTGGCTAGTATTGTTGAGGGGCCTACGGCGGCGCCGGAACTCGGGGATATCCCTATTGCCCGCGAGTTCCCGGATGTTTTCCCACCTGAGCTGTCTAGCATGCCGCCAGATAGGGAGATTGAGTTCGTGATTAACGTAGTTCCAGGAACTGCGCCAATCTCTAAGGCTCCATACTGGATGACACCGGCTGAGCTGCGAGAGCTTAAGGCGCAACTCCAGGATTTAATGGATAAGGATTTTATTAGGCCGAGTGTATCACCTTGGGGTGCGCCGGTGCTATTCGTAAAGAAGATGGGTCACTTCGACTATGTGTGGATTATAGAGAATTAAAGTGACCATCAAGAACTAGTACCCTTTGCCGCGCATCGATGATCTCTTTGATCAGCTGCAAGGGTCTTGCGTCTTCTCTAAGATAGATTTGCAGTCCGGTTACCACCAGTTGAAGGTGAAGGCCGTAGATATTCCGAAACGGCATTTTGATCACGGTATGGGCATTATGAATTTACAGTTATGCCTTTTGGGCTAACTAATGCCCCTGCCGCATTCATGGATTTAATGAACCGGATCTTCCGACTATACTTGGATCGATTCGTAGTAGTATTCATTGATGATATCTTGATTTACTCCCGAAGTGATATTGAGCATGAGGAGCACTTAAGGGTTGTGCTGCAACTTCTGCGAGAAAAGAAGTTGTATGCCAAGCTGGCAAAGTGCGAGTTTTGGCTTCGGGAGGTAGTCTTCTTGGGCCATGTGATTTATGCCGCAGGTGTGGCAGTGGACCCAGCAAAGATTGAGGCGGTTCGGGATTGGCCCCGACCAACGACGGTTTCTGAGGTACGTAGCTTTATGGGTTTAGCTGGGTATTACCGTCGGTTTGTGGAAGGCTTTGCGAAGCTCTCCACACCCCTCACTCGCTTGACACGTAAGGGAGTGAAGTTTATCGGGAGTGAGGATTGTCAAAAGAGCTTTGAGGAGCTGAAAAATAGATTAATGACCACTCCTATCCTTTCCCTCCCTGTTATGGGGAAAGGATACGTGATCTACAGCAATGCATCACACAGCGGACTTGGTTGTGTGTTGATGCAAGAAGGGAGGGTAATTGCTTACGCATCAAGGCAACTCAAGGATTATGAGAAGAATTACCCTACCCATGACTTGGAGCTTGCTGCTGTAGTGTTTGCACTAAAGCTTTGGCGTCATTATCTATATGGGAGCATTGTGAAATCTACACCGACCACAAGAGCCTAAAATACCTGTTCACACAGAAGGAGTAGAATTTGAGGCAACGTAGGTGGTTAGAGCTATTAAAGGATTATGATATTCTCTACCACCCAGGCAAGGCTAATGTGGTCGCTGATGCCTTGAGTAGGAGGGCGGTGCAAAGTTTGTCTATGTTGATCACAGACCAGGCACCGCTATTAGAGGAAATGAGACGACTCGAGATAGAGGTTGTGTCCCCTGGGGTCACTGCTAGACTGACATCTTTAGTCTTGCAGCCCACTCTGCTGGACAGGATCAAAGAGAAACAGAGTGAGGACCCCCACTTGGCCAGGATTAGAGATCATATTCCGAGTGATCAGTCAGGGGACTTTACGGTAGATGCCTCGAGAGTACTGAGGTACAGGAACCGAGCATGTGTGTCAATACATGTGGAGATTAGAGAACAGATATTGCGAGAGGCCCATTATACACCTTATACCCTACATCCTGGTGGGATTAAGATGTATAAGGACCTCAAGGCACACTTCTGGTGGAAAGGCATGAAAAGGGATATTGGGAGATTTGTGGCCCAGTGTTTAACTTGTCAGCAAGTGAAAGCTGAGCATCTAGTGCCAGCTGGCAAGTTACAAAGTCTCCCAATCCCCGAGTGAAAATGGGACCACATTACAATGGACTTTGTGGTCGGACTACCGAGGGCCCAGGGAGGAGCAGACGCTATCTGGGTAGTTGTAGATAGACTTACCAAGTCGGCGCACTTTCTGCCCATGCAGACTACGTGGCCACTTGAGCGACTAGCCCAGTTATATCTAGACAATATTGTGAGATTACTTGGAATACCCGCCTCCATTGTTTCAGATAGAGACCCGAGGTTTGTTTCGCATTTCTGAAGGAGTTTGCAAACAGCCTTGGGGACTGAACTTAGGTTCAGTACTGCTTTTCATCCGCAGACGGATGGACAGTCAGAACGGACGATACAAATCCTGGAGGACATGCTGAGGGCTTGTGTCTTGGATTTCGGCGGAGGGTGGATTCGACATTTATCTTTGGCTGAATTCGCGTACAACAATAGCTTTCAAGCGAGCATTCAGATGGCTCCGTTTGAAGCATTGTATGGACGCAAGTGTCGATCACCACTTTATTGGAGGGACGTAGACGAGAGACGGACCTTGGGACCAGATGTCTTGATAGAGGCAGAAGAGAAGGTCCGGGTGATTCGAAAGCATCTTCAGACCGCCCAAAACCGACAGAGGAGCTATGCCGACGTTCGGCGACGAGACTTAGAATTTCAGGTTGGAGATCATGTATCCCTGAAAGTCTCGCCGTCCAAAGGAATCAGGAGGTTCGGCATTCGTGGGAAACTTAGCCCCCGATATATTGGACCCTTTGAGGTATTGGGGCGTATCGGGCCAGTTGCCTACCGACTCGCACTTCCTCCAAGGCTTGCTGGTGTCCATGATGTATTTCAGGTTTCTACTTTGAGGAAGTATATCTTCGACCCATCGCACGTCATCGACTTCACACCGCTTGAGATCAGCGAGGATTTGAGGTATGAAGAACGCCCACTGCGAGTTCTGGATCGAGAGGTGAAAGAATTACGCAGTCGGGCCGTTCCCTATGTGAAGATCCAATAGAGCAATCATGACGAGCGCGAGGCTACATGGGAGCTCGAGTCGGAGATGAGGGATGCTCACCCCTACTTATTCGAGACATCGGACTGAGGATTATTGTTTAGTTTCGTTTCGAGGACGAAACTCTTTTTAGTGGGGGAGAATGTGATGATCCGGACTCCCGCAGGAACTGTGCAACATTAAACAGTGACTGTAGGGAGCTTATCCGGTGAAGCAGAGCTTGTAGAATCGAAATTGGATATTTAATATAGACTCTGCGCGAAAATCGGAGCAAATGGAATTTTTCGGGAGCTTTCGGCAAAATTTCGGATGGGAATTTGGCAAAATGGACGTCGGATTTGGACTCAGCGCGCGAAAACGATCGAAATGGTATATTCGCTTTTTTTTTTCGGCACTTGGTACTGTTCACCGGAACAGTAACCGCCGGCCGGAATTACTGTTCCGGCCGCCGGCGGCGAGCGGCGAGCGGCGGCGGGCGGCGGCGCACGGCGGCGGGCAGCGGCGCAGCGGCGGCACAGCGGCAGAGCGCGGAGGCGCGCGGCCCTGGTGCGCGGTCCATGGGCCTGGCGTGCACCGGGAGCACCGAATACCCCCTTTCCACGTGGCGCTTCCCCATTGGTTCGCCGACTTCTAGAAGCGCGTGGGAGGGTGACACGTGGCACACCAGGATTGGCCGACATCTTCCGGAAGACCCGGCGCGGGGACCGGGCCCGTGCTCCACGTGGACACGTGGCGTCCTCTGAGTGGCCCTTGCACGGGCTGTTCCCTGTTTTGTGGACACGTGGCGCGTTTTGGTTGGCCCGTTTCGGTGTTTCCTGTTCGGATCCGATCCTGTGTGGAGCCTCAGCCCATTATAAATAGGGCCCCCCACCCCCCTCTCTTTGCACCTCGGTTTTCGAGCCCTTAGAGAGAGAACCAGAGAGAGTGCCCTCTACGAAATTTCTTCCTCTCTCTCTCTTCTCACTCTCCTCCAAATCTCAGAATTTTTGGAGTTACAGTTAGTGAGTTATCTGCGACGCGGCGCACTGCGACGGTTTTCTTTTTCGGCCCATTTCCCGTCGCAGTTCCGTCGAAAATTCCCTGTGGGCTAACCAGGAGGAATTTTTGGACGATTTTTGCGACAGCGCGTTCCTAAGAGGTAAGGCTTCGATTTCCGTGTTGATCACTTTGCTCCATTTCGTACTTTTGGCACGTTTCCCGAGGTCTCTTTGACCCCCCTTTTTGCTGTGGAAATTTCTGGACAGTGTCAACTTCTCCGATTTTTATCTTGGCGTAGGAGCATCAGATCGAGGTGTTCAAAGAGTCGATTTTGATCTACTCTTCGCGAGGAACGCAACCGTAATTTTTCTGGATTTTTCTGAGCACTATACAGAGGTGAAAAACTCCTCTCTTTTCGTGCTATTTGAAAAACAGCAAAAGCTGTATTTTTATGAATAATATAGTTACACCCTGTGCAATGTGTGTTGCTGTAGGGCACCGTTCTCGGCAGACAGCAGTTCTAGGGGACTGTGGACAGCCAGGAGACTATCTGGGTGTGATTTGAGCTGTTCGAGGTGGGCGGTTGTTGCTTACCTCATTTTTGACAAGCTCACTGGGATTACTGGAACTCCCCTAAAATTTAATATGACAATTGATGAGAACAATTGGGACAAACTAATATGACAATTGATGAGAACAATTGGGACAAACTAATATGACAATTGATGAGAACAATTGGGACAAACTAATATGGCAATTGATGAGAACAATTGGGACAAACTAAATTGATGAGAACTATTGGGACTACTAACAGGACTACTAACAGGACAATTGATGAGAACCGCTGGGACGAACTCTCCTAAAAATTAATATAACTCCACAGATGATATGATGACTTATATTGGGACACTGTGATTGAGACAAAGGCTATAATCTCGCATGCAAATGACTTTTATTCAGTAAATCAATCTTTTTAAATCTTTGACACTATTTTACAACTTTTAAAATAAAGACAGTTGCATGCATGCCCGGACATCAGGTAGGGCCACTATTTATTGCTACACTATCATATTAAGACTTGACATGTTTTATTACTCTCTTTTGCTTTCAGTTGCTTGTCGCTCGAGTATGAGCAGGGGTTTGGGATAGTATAGCCAAGGTTATGTTAGATTATAAACTTGTGGGGTGTTGCGGTGACCGCGGACAGTAGGCGGTCGACCAGATATTTATCCTTGCATCAGATTAGGGATGAGTCTGGTCTATTTTGCATCAGCTGAGGATCGGGTTTTCTTTAGTGGATAGTTTTTCCCACTTGGATCATAGTCATGATCCAGTCCTGCTGTTTTATGGCACTTCTGATACTTATTACTGAGATATTTACTCGTGTGGGTCGCTCCCCTCGAGTGCCACTCCGGAGTGTGTTACAGACAGACTTTGAGTCCTTGAGACTCCTATCCCCTATCGGTGTTATGCGTTGACCAGCATACCCAATTTGGCAAACACTATTCCCTATCGGTGTCATGCGTTGGCCAGCATACCCGATTTGGCAAACACTATCCCCATCGGTGTTATGCATTGGCCAGCATACCCGATTTGGCAAGGCACAGCAGGCAGTACCAGTGACACAAGACTAAGTTATTTCAGGCAGGCATGTTTGGTATTGTTGCATACAGTCATTTCATGCTACATGACATTTAGAGGCATACTAGTGGTGGTTTCCCTTTATTCAGCAGTTCTGTTTACAGCTTTACCACTTATTCCTTTCTGGCCTCTAGTAGTCCTAGTGGGTGCGTCAGAGTTGAGGTTTTTGCCCACTAGGGGAGGCTACTGGTTTATCTGGTAGTTCTCACCCCCATTGTTCTTTTCTGTTTCTTTCTTCTCCTTTATTTTTTGTAGAGTCGTCTGCGGGAGCTGCTAGGCCATCGGCAGCTGATCGAGGTAAGGGGATCGCTGAATAGATAGATCTCCTGGGAGACTGAGAGATGTTAGATAGATGCTGCACCCTTTACTCAGACTGTGGTATTCTTCTTTTATTCTAGGTTTGGCTTTCGCCAGCTGGATGTACTATTTTGGTGAGCTGGGAGATTATTGTACTTATTACAGCTTTATTAGTAGTTCCAGTCTGAGATACTATGTGGTTCTTCCACTTCAGCTCTGTATTATGCTCTTTTATTGTTTATATTATATCGGAGCAGGTTACCAGCGCTTCGTGTACTCGGGAAATCCCATGTGCACGGCGGATCTGTTGGCGAGCCCGGGTTCCGGGGCGTGACAGACATCCAATTGCGTTCCTTCCCTTCGGCAAATCAACAAGTTCCTAAGTCTTGTTCTTCCGAATTGACTCCATCTCCTCCTCCATCGCGCATTGCCACTTCCCAGCGTCAGTCGACTCACAAGCCTCCTTATACGAAGTCGGCTCATCTTCTTCCGCTAAAGCAACATATGCACTAACATGGTTTGCAGAAGGAATAAATGAAGTAATATAGTCATTATACCTCGCAGGAGGTCTAATAACTCTACTAGGACGCCCGGAATCTGCTGGCGACTCTACCGGTGAATTTGTATCTTCGGATGATTGCGGAGATTCCAAGTCAGGTTCATCATCAACCACTTCATCATCCTGTTGTGCTTGCTCAACTTGCACCTCGTCGCGCGCTTCAAAGAGCTCAATTGGAATCATAGCATCATCATCTTGCTTTTCCTTGGTGCCTTGAAAGGACCCTTCATTGAAGATAACGTCACGACTTATGACTATTTTGTGGTTAGTAGGGTCCCACAATCGATACCCCTTAACACCTTTCGCATAGCCAAGAAATATACACCTCCGAGAGTTCTTATTCAATTTTGACCTTTTCTCCTTCGGTATCCACGCATAAGCATCACATCCAAAGACACGAAGATAGGAGTAATCAACGGACTTGCCGCTCCAGACTTCTTCAGGAATTTCCAAACCAAGTGATTTTGTCGGCGCTCGATTAATCAAATAACAAGCCGTGCTCACAGCTTCCGCCCAAAATCTCTTGTCGAGTTTTGAAGTACTCAACATGCTACGGGCCCTCTCCATGAGTGTTCTATTTAACCTCTCCGCTACACCGTTTTGTTGCGGTGTACCGGGTACCGTGAGATGCCGCTTAATTCCATGCTCAATACAAAACTCATCAAATTCTCTTGAACAATTGTGATGATCCGGACTCCCGCAGGAACTGTGCAACATTAAACAGTGACTGTAGGGAGCTTATCCGGTGAAGCAGAGCTTGTAGAATCGAAATTGGATATTTAATATAGACTCTGCGCGAAAATCGGAGCAAATAGAATTTTTCGGGAGCTTTCGGCAAAATTTCGGATGAGAATTTGGCAAAATGGACAGCGGATTTGGACTCAGCGCGCGAAAACGATCGAAATGGTATATTTACTTGATTTTTCGGCGCAAAATTACTGTTCACGCCGGAACAGTAACTCCGGCCGCCGGAATTACTGTTCCGGCGACCGGCGAGCGGCGGCGGGTGGCGGCGCACGGCGGCGGGCGGCGGCACAGCGGCAGAGGGCGGCGGCGCAGGCGCGGGCGGGGGGCTCGGGTGCGCGGTCCATGGGCCTGGCGTGCACCGGGAGCACCGAATACCCCCCCGTGCCACGTGGCGGCTTCCCATTGGCTGGCCGGCTTCTAGAAGTCCACGGGGACTGTGACACGTGGCACACCCGGATTGGCTGACAGGATCCGGAAGACCCGGCGCGGGGACCGGGCCCGTGCTCCACGTGGACACGTGGCGTCTTCTGAGTGGCCCTTGCACAGGCTGTTCCCTGTTTTCTGGACACGTGGCGCGTTTTGGTTGGCCCGTTTCGGTGTTTCCTGTTCGGATCCGATCCTGTGTGGAGCCTCAGCCCATTATAAATAGGGCCCCCCACCCCCTCTCTTTGCACCTCAGTTTTCGAGCCCTTAGAGAGAGAACCAGAGAAAGTGCCCTTTACGAAATTTCTTCCTCTCTCTCTCTTCTCTCTCTCCTCCAAATCTCAGAATTTTTGGAGTTACAGTTAGTGAGTTATCTGCGACGCGGCGCACTGCGACGGTTTTCTTTTTCGGCCCAATTCCCGTCGCAGTTCTGTCGAAAATTCCCTGTGGGCTAACCAGGAGGAATTTTTGGACGATTTTTGCGCCAGCGCGTTCCTAAGAGGTAAGGCTTCGATTTCCGTGTTGATCACTTTGCTCCATTTCGTACTTTTGGCATGTTTCCCGAGGTCTCTTTGACCCCCCTTTTTGCTGTGGAAATTTCTGGACAGTGTCAACTTCTCCGATTTTTATCTTGGCGTAGGAGCATCAGATCGAGGCGTTTAAAGAGTCGATTTTGATCTACTCTTCGCGAGGAACGCAACCGTAATTTTTCTGGTTTTTTCTGAGCACTATTTAGAGGTGAAAAATTCCTCTTTTCCCGTGCTATTTGAAAAACAGCAAATATTGTGCTTTTTGGGATTTGTATTTATACCGGGAGCGTTGATTTGCAGGATTTGAGGACTGTGGACAACCAGGAGACTACCTGAGGTGTAGTTTGAGCTGCTCGAGGTGGGCGGTTGTTGCTTACCTCATTTTTGACAAGCTCACTGGGATTACTGGAACTCCCTTAAAATTTAATTGATGAGAACAATTGGGACAAACTAATATGACAATTGATGAGAACAATTGGGACAAACTAATATGACAATTGATGAGAACTATTGGGACAACTAACAGGACTACTAACAGGACTACTAACAGGACAATTGATGAGAACCGCTGGGACAAACTCTCCTAAAAATTAATATAACCCCACAGATGATATGATGACTTATATTGGGACACTGTGATTGAGACAAAGGCTATAATCTCGCATGCAAATGACTTTTATTCAGTAAATCAATCTTTTTAAATCTTTGACACTATTTTACAACTTTTAAAATAAAGACAGTTGCATGCATGCCCGGACATCAGGTAGGGCCACTATTTATTGCTACACTATCATATTAAGACTTGACATGTTTTATTGCTCTCTTTTGCTTTCAGTTGCTTGTCGCTCGAGTATGAGCAGGGGTTTGGGATAGTATAGCCAAGGTTATGTTAGATTATAAACTTGTGGGGTGTTGCGGTGACCGCGGACTGTAGGCGGTCGGCCGGATGTTTATCCTTGCATCAGAATGGGGTTGAGTCTGGTCTATTTTTGGCATCAGCAGGGGATCGGGCTTTTCTTTAGTGGATGGTTTTTCCCACTTATTGAGTACTATGGCATCATATCAGGGTTTCTTAGTGGATGGCTTTTCCCACTTTGATCATAGTCATGATCCAGTCCTGCTGTTTACGACACTTATGATACTTATTACTGAGGTACTTTTACTCGTGTGGGTCGCTCCCCTCGAGTGCCACTCCGGAGTGTGTTACAGGCAGGCTTGAGTCCTTGAGACTCTCATTCCCTATCGGTGTTATGCATTGGCCAGCATACCCGATTTTGGGCAGGCAAGGCGCAGCAGGCAGTACCAGTTTTACTGGTGACATAAGATTGGGTTTATTCAGGCAGGCATGTTAGATACTGAGGCATACATACAGTCATTCCTTTTGGCACTGCATTTAGAGGCATGCTAGTGGTGGTTTCCCCTTTATTCAGCAGTTCTGCTTACAGCCTTACCACTTTTTCCTTTCTGGCCTCTAGTAGTCCTAGTGGGTGCGTCAGATTTGAGGTTTTGCCCACTAGGGGAGGCTACTGGTTTATCTGGTAGTTCTCACCCCCATTATTGTTTTTCTCTTTCTTCTTCTTTATTTTGCAGAGTCGTCTGCGGGAGCTGCTAGGCTATCAGCGGCTGATAAAGGTAAGGGGATCGCTGAGTAGATAGATCTCCTGGGAGACTGAGAGCTGTAGATAGACGTTGTACCCTTCACTCAGACTGTGATATTCTCCTTTTATTTTGAGTCTGGTTTTCGCCAGCTGGTTGTATTATTATGTGAGCTGGGAGATTATTGTACATATTACAGTTTATTTTTAGTTCCAGTATGAGATACTATGTGGTTCTTCTACTTCAGCTCTGCATTATGCTCTTTTATTGTTCATATTATATCGGAGCAGGTTACCAGCGCTTCGTGTACTCGGGAAATCCCGTGTGCACGGCGGATCTGTTGGCGAGCCCGGGTTCCGGGGCGTGACAGATTAAGTTGGTATCAGAGCTTAGGGATAGGTCAGTTGGGACTTAGGAAACCCTAGGCTTTTGGTAGACCCTAGGATAATAGGGCGCGAGAGACGTGACATTTTGCGAAAGTCGTTGATTTATTTGTTTGACTCTTCCAAGTAAGTGAAGAGAGACCGACATACCCCATTTCTGGTGAACAGTTATGTTGGCTGCAGACAACATAAAGTCACAGAAATAGGGGAATGTCTTTGACTTTCGCTAGATTGGGTCGTGTGGAATTTTATTTTGCTGATTTGTGGCTTTTGGTGACAGTATGTCACCCCGTCGTCATTTTTCCGTCGGGGATATTTCTACCCCTTCTGAGAAGCCCGAGCAGGCGATATCTGCTGAGCTGGGAGAACTACGGGCCTTGGTGACCCATTTGGTGGCAAGAAGCTTTCGACAGGACCAACGCCTGGAGCAGTTGCTGGCGCAGAGAGGTGACTTGGCGGTTGACGAAGGGGCCAGGACTTTCGAGCAGCGTCCAGACAAGAAACGCCCCGCCCCAGATAATGATGGACAGGCCAGTTCAGGGAGACCACCACGACCCCTGCGGCCTCAGTCTACGGGCCGTGGGCGTCTTGATCGACGAGGACCTGGTAGATCGCAGAGGCCTCCGCAGCAGCAGTCTCGACAGTCTCGGGCGTCGGTCCGATGCATTTTCTGTAGGGGGCAGCATTCATCAAATACCTGTGGCTTGAGGGAGGGTCGATGCTTCCGATGTGGGCAGCTAGGCCACATCCGACCTACGTGCCCCTTTCGGGTTTTAGTAGCACCTTCTTCAGCATTGGCCCCTACCGCATCCCAGCAGAGGTCACAGAGGCCTCAGCGGCATAGGCAGCAGCAACAGCAGGTAAGGCAGCCTCAGTCTATAGTTAGGTGCATTTTCTGCGAAGGTCATCACACTTCAGGTGCTTGTGACTTGAGGTTCGGCCGCTGTTTCAAGTGCGGACAGCCTGGGCACGTGCGAGTTACGTGTCCTTCGGGGATAACGGTGGCACCTACTTCGGCATCTGTCCCTACCACTTCCCAGCTACGACCGGGAGCTTCACCGACAGATCTTCAAGGAGATCAAGTTTCATTCCCCCGCCCTTCTGGAGAGAGACAGCCGTTGTTGAGCAGTCAAGATGGCTTAGCGCAGGCAAGGGATTCTGCTATGGCTGATCGAGTGGAGGCAGGTATGATTTACTTTCTGGCATAAGGACTCGTACCTCGTTTTTATAGGGGCATCTCTTTTATTTGTAGAGAATGTACATCATTGCATAGGGTTAGGAATAGGACTCTCACCTTGTGCACAGAAGGTGTAGATTCCCGATTGAACTCTGCACATGGAGGAGTGCTGTTAGCCCCGCCCGATTTAGATCGAGTCCTGGATTATGCCAGTAGACCTATTGGACCTGAGTCAACTGAAGGACTTCGATGTGGTCCTCGGGATGGACTGGTTGGCTCGGTATTTTGCGACTATTGATTGTGCCGCAAGGACCGTCACTTTTAGAAAGCCAGACCAGAAAATGTTGGTATATCGGGAATGTCAGAGCGCTTTCTTTGCCTCTATGATTTCGACTTCCCGAGCGAGGCTGATGATCCGTCGAGGATGTGTAGCCTTTTTAGCTAGTGTTGTTGAGGGGCCTACGGCGGCGCCGGAACTCGGGGATATCCCTATTGCCCGCGAGTTCCCGGATGTTTTCCCACCTGAGCTGTCTAGCATGCCGCCAGATAGGGAGATTGAGTTCGTGATTAACGTAGTTCCAGGAACTGCGCCAATCTCTAAGGCTCCTTACCGGATGACACCGGCTGAGCTGCGAGAGCTTAAGGCGCAACTCCAGGATTTAATGGATAAGGATTTTATTAGGCCGAGTGTATCACCTTGGGGTGCGCCGGTGCTATTCGTATAGAAGATGGGTCACTCCGACTATGTGTGGATTATAGAGAATTAAATAAAGTGACCATCAAGAACTAGTACCCTTTGCCGCGCATCGATGATCTCTTTGATCAGCTGCAAGGGTCTTGCGTCTTCTCTAAGATAGATTTGCAGTCCGGTTACCACCAGTTGAAGGTGAAGGCCGTAGATATTCCGAAAACGGCATTTAGATCACGGTATGGGCATTATGAAATTACAGTTATGCCTTTTGGGCTAACTAATGCCCCTGCCGCATTCATGGATTTAATGAACCGGATCTTCCGACTATACTTGGATCGATTCGTAGTAGTATTCATTGATGATATCTTGATTTACTCCCGAAGTGATATTGAGCATGAGGAGCACTTAAAGGTTGTGCTGCAACTTCTGCGAGAAAAGAAGTTGTATGCCAAGCTGGCAAAGTGCGAGTTTTGGCTTCGGGAGGTAGTCTTCTTGGGCCATGTGATTTCTGCCGCAGGTATGGCAGTGGACCCAGCGAAGATTGAGGCGGATCGGGATTGGCCCCGACCAACGACAGTTTCTGAGGTACGTAGCTTTATGGGTTTAGCTGGGTATTACCGTCGGTTTGTGGAAGGCTTTGCGAAGCTCTCCACACCCCTCACTCGCTTGACGCGTAAGAGAGTGAAGTTTATCTGGAGTGAGGACTGTCAAAAGAGCTTTGAGGAGCTAAAGAATAGACTGATGACCGCTCCTATCCTTTCCCTTCCTGTGATGGGAAAGGGATATGTGATCTACAGCGACGCATCACACAGTGGACTCGGTTGTGTGTTGATGCAGGAAGGGAGGGTAATTGCATATGCATCTAGACAACTCAAAGAATATGAGAAAAATTACCCTACCCATGACTTGGAGCTTGCAGCTGTAGTGTTTGCGCTAAAGCTCTGGCGCCATTATCTGTATGGGGAACATTGTGAAATCTACACCGACCACAAGAGCCTAAAGTACCTGTTCACGCAAAAGGAGCTGAATTTGAGGCAACGTAGGTGGTTAGAGCTATTAAAGGATCATGATGTAGATATTCTCTACCACCCAGGCAAGGCTAATGTGGTCGCTGACGCCTTGAGTAGGAGGGCGGTGCAAAGTTTGTCTATGTTAATCACAGACCAGGCACCGCTATTAGAGGAAATGAGACGGCTCAAGATAGAGGTTGTGTCCCCTGGGGTCTCTGCTAGGCTGACATCTTTAGTCTTACAGCCCACTCTGCTAGACAGGATCAGGGAGAAACAGAGTGAGGACCCCCACTTGACCAGGATTAGAGATCAAATTCCGAGTGATCAGTCAGGGGACTTTACAATAGATGCCTCGGGAGTACTAAGGTACAGAGACCGAGCATGTGTGCCAATAGATGTGGAGATTAAAGAACAGATATTGCGAGAGGCCCATTATACACCTTATACCCTACATCCTGGTGGGACTAAGATGTATAAGGACCTCAAGGCACACTTCTGGTGGAAAGGCATGAAGAGGGATATTGGGAGATTTGTGGCTCAGTGTTTAACTTGTCAGCAGGTGAAAGCTGAGCATCGAGTGCCAGCTGGCAAGTTACAAAGTCTCCCAATTCCCGAGTGGAAATGGGACCACATTACGATGGATTTCGTGGTCGGATTGCCAAGGGCACAGGGAGGAGCAGACGCTATCTGGGTAGTTGTAGATAGACTTACCAAGTCGGCGCACTTTCTGCCCATGCAGACTACGTGGCCACTTGAGCGACTAGCCCAGTTATATCTAGATGAGATAGTTAGATTACATGGAGTACCAGCCTCCATTGTATCAGATAGAGACCCGAGGTTTGTTTCCGTTTCTGGAAGAGTTTGCAAACAGCCTTGGGAACTGAACTCAGGTTCAGTACAGCTTTTCATCCGCAGACTGATGGGCAGTCAGAGCGGACTATACAAATCCTGGAGGACATGCTGAGGGCTTGTGTCTTGGATTTCGGCGGAGGGTGGATTCGACACTTATCCTTGGCTGAGTTCGCGTACAACAATAGCTTTCAAGCGAGCATTCAGATGGCTCCGTTTGAAGCGTTGTATGGACGCAAGTGTCGATCACCACTTTATTGGAGTGATGTGGGCGAGAGGCGGACCTTGGGACCAGATGTGTTGTTAGAGGCAGAGGAGAAGGTCCGAGTGATTCGGAAGCATCTTCAAACCGCCCAAAGCCGACAAAGGAGTTATGCCGATGTTCGGCGACGAGACTTAGAATTTCAGGTTGGAGATCATGTATTCCTGAAAGTCTCGCCAGCCAAAGGAATCAGGAGGTTCGGCATTCGTGGGAAGCTTAGCCCCCGATACATTGGACCCTTTGAGGTATTGGGGCGTATCGGGCCAGTTGCCTACCGACTCGCACTTCCTCCAAGGCTTGCTGGTGTCCATGATGTATTTCATGTTTCTACTTTAAGAAAGTATATCTTCGACCCATCACACGTCATCGACTTCACACCACTTGAGATCAGCGAGGATTTGAGGTATGAAGAGCGCCCACTGCGAGTTCTGGATCGAGAGGTGAAAGAATTACGCAGTCGGGCCATTCCCTATGTGAAGATCCAATGGAGCAATCATGACGAGCGCGAGGCTACATGGGAGCTCGAGTCGGAGATGAGGGATGCTCACCCCTACTTATTCGAGACATCGGACTGAGGATTATTGTTTAGTCTCGTTTCGAGGACGAAACTCTTTTTAGTGGGGGAGGATGTGATGATCCGGACTCCCGCAGGAACTGTGCAACATTAAACAGTGACTGTAGGGAGCTTATCCGGTGAAGCAGAGCTTGTAGAATCGAAATTGGATATTTAATATAGACTCTGCGCAAAAATCGGAGCAAATAGAATTTTCCGGGAGCTTTCGGCAAAATTTCGGATGAGAATTTGGCAAAATGGACAGCGGATTTGGACTCAGCGCGCGAAAACGATCAAAATGGTATATTTACTTGATTTTTCGGCGTAAAATTACTGTTCACGCCGGAACAGTAACTCCGGCCGCCGGAATTACTGTTCCGGCGACCGGCGAGCGGCGGCGGGTGGCGGCGCACGGCGGCGGGCGGCGGCACAGCGGCAGAGGGCGGCGGCGCAGGCGCGGGCGGGGGGCTCGGGTGCGCGGTCCATGGGCCTGGCGTGCACCGGGAGCACCGAATACCCCCCCGTGCCACGTGGCGGCTTCCCATTGGCTGGCCGGCTTCTAGAAGTCCACGGGGACTGTGACACGTGGCACACCCGGATTGGCTGACAGGATCCGGAAGACCCGGCGCGGGGACCGGGCCCGTGCTCCACGTGGACACGTGGCGTCTTCTGAGTGGCCCTTGCACAGGCTGTTCCCTGTTTTGTGGACACGTGGCGCGTTTTGGTTGGCCCGTTTCGGTGTTTCCTATTCGGATCCGATCCTGTGTGGAGCCTCAGCCCATTATAAATAGGGCCCCCCACCCCCTCTCTTTGCACCTCGGTTTTCGAGCCCTTAGAGAGAGAACCAGAGAAAGTGCCCTTTACGAAATTTCTTCCTCTCTCTCTCTTCTCTCTCTCCTCCAAATCTCAGAATTTTTGGAGTTACAGTTAGTGAGTTATCTGCGACGCGGCGCACTGCGACGGTTTTCTTTTTCGGCCCAATTCCCGTCGCAGTTCTGTCGAAAATTCCCTGTGGGCTAACCAGGAGGAATTTTTGGACGATTTTTGCGCCAGCGCGTTCCTAAGAGGTAAGGCTTCGATTTCCGTGTTGATCACTTTGCTCCATTTCGTACTTTTGGCATGTTTCCCGAGGTCTCTTTGACCCCCCTTTTTGCTGTGGAAATTTCTGGACAGTGTCAACTTCTCCGATTTTTATCTTGGCGTAGGAGCATCAGATCGAGGCGTTTAAAGAGTCGATTTTGATCTACTCTTCGCGAGGAACGCAACCGTAATTTTTCTGGTTTTTTCTGAGCACTATTTAGAGGTGAAAAATTCCTCTTTTCCCGTGCTATTTGAAAAACAGCAAATATTGTGCTTTTTGGGATTTGTATTTATACCGGGAGCGTTGATTTGCAGGATTTGAGGACTGTGGACAACCAGGAGACTACCTGAGGTGTAGTTTGAGCTGCTCGAGGTGGGCGGTTGTTGCTTACCTCATTTTTGACAAGCTCACTGGGATTACTGGAACTCCCTTAAAATTTAATTGATGAGAACAATTGGGACAAACTAATATGACAATTGATGAGAACAATTGGGACAAACTAATATGACAATTGATGAGAACTATTGGGACAACTAACAGGACTACTAACAGGACTACTAACAGGACAATTGATGAGAACCGCTGGGACAAACTCTCCTAAAAATTAATATAACCCCACAGATGATATGATGACTTATATTGGGACACTGTGATTGAGACAAAGGCTATAATCTCGCATGCAAATGACTTTTATTCAGTAAATCAATCTTTTTAAATCTTTGACACTATTTTACAACTTTTAAAATAAAGACAGTTGCATGCATGCCCGGACATCAGGTAGGGCCACTATTTATTGCTACACTATCATATTAAGACTTGACATGTTTTATTGCTCTCTTTTGCTTTCAGTTGCTTGTCGCTCGAGTATGAGCAGGGGTTTGGGATAGTATAGCCAAGGTTATGTTAGATTATAAACTTGTGGGGTGTTGCGGTGACCGCGGACTGTAGGCGGTCGGCCGGATGTTTATCCTTGCATCAGAATGGGGTTGAGTCTGGTCTATTTTTGGCATCAGCAGGGGATCGGGCTTTTCTTTAGTGGATGGTTTTTTCCACTTATTGAGTACTATGGCATCATATCAGGGTTTCTTAGTGGATGGCTTTTCCCACTTTGATCATAGTCATGATCCAGTCCTGCTGTTTACGACACTTATGATACTTATTACTGAGGTACTTTTACTCGTGTGGGTCGCTCCCCTCGAGTGCCACTCCGGAGTGTGTTACAGGCAGGCTTGAGTCCTTGAGACTCTCATTCCCTATCGGTGTTATGTATTGGCCAGCATACCCGATTTTGGGCAGGCAAGGCGCAGCAGGCAGTACCAGTTTTACTGGTGACATAAGATTGGGTTTATTCAGGCAGGCATGTTAGATACTGAGGCATACATACAGTCATTCCTTTTGGCACTGCATTTAGAGGCATGCTAGTGGTGGTTTCCCCTTTATTCAGCAGTTCTGCTTACAGCCTTACCACTTTTTTCTTTCTGGCCTCTAGTAGTCCTAGTGGGTGCGTCAGAGTTGAGGTTTTGCCCACTAGGGGAGGCTACTGGTTTATCTGGTAGTTCTCACCCCCATTATTGTTTTTCTCTTTCTTCTTCTTTATTTTGCAGAGTCGTCTGCGGGAGCTGCTAGGCTATCAGCGGCTGATAAAGGTAAGGGGATCGCTGAGTAGATAGATCTCCTGGGAGACTGAGAGCTGTAGATAGACGTTGTACCCTTCACTCAGACTGTGATATTCTCCTTTTATTTTGAGTCTGGTTTTCGCCAGCTGGTTGTATTATTATGTGAGCTGGGAGATTATTGTACATATTACAGTTTATTTTTAGTTCCAGTATGAGATACTATGTGGTTCTTCTACTTCAGCTCTGCATTATGCTCTTTTATTGTTCATATTATATCGGAGCAGGTTACCAGCGCTTCGTGTACTCGGGAAATCCCGTGTGCACGGCGGATCTGTTGGCGAGCCCGGGTTCCGGGGCGTGACAACAATACTCCCCTCCGTTATCAGAACGTAGGCACTTAATTTTTAAATCCTTTTCATTCTCCACAAGAGTTTTGAACTTCTTAAAAGTCTCAAACACATCGGACTTTCGCTTTAGAATATATACCCAAGCCTTCCGAGAATAATCATCAATAAATGAAACAAAGTAAGAACATCCGCCCAACGAAGTATCGGGCGACTCCCAAGTATCCGAATGAATCAACTCGAGATGCTTCTTACTTCTTTGATGTGATAGAGAAAAAGACAACCTTCGTTGCTTCCCGTAGATGCACTCTTCACAAAAATCTAATGGCGCGGACTTGTAACCTGAAAGAAGTTCACGGTTGGATAATACCTGCAATCCGCGCTCACTCATGTGTCCTAAACGGCGATGCCACACCGTTGAAGACTCCACCTTTGCGCTTGCAACAACCGCTTCTCCCACTTGAGTCTCGCCCACTAATCTATAAAGGCCACCTACTTGCTCTCCTTTCATCAACACCAAACAACCTTGACATACCTTCAAGTGATCTTTCTCGCCGATGAATTTAAACCCTTGTTTGCAAAATTTTCCAAGTGATAGAAGACTTTTTCGAAGTGCAGGAACATGTCGAACATTAGAAACCGTCCGAATAACACCATCAAACATCTTGATCCGAACGTCTCCCACTCCAACCACCGGACATGCCGTGTTGTCACCCAAATAGATAACTCCACAATCCCGTGACTTATAAGAATGAAACCACTCCCTATAGGGAG
Source organism: Tillandsia leiboldiana (assembly GCA_029204045.2). NCBI lineage: Eukaryota > Viridiplantae > Streptophyta > Magnoliopsida > Poales > Bromeliaceae > Tillandsia > Tillandsia leiboldiana. The sequence continues at coordinate 18,507,640 of CM055078.1, forward strand.
TCATGTGGAATGACGCCCCCGAATCCAAGATCCAATGATAAATAAGCTCGGATCTATCCAATGCGACTAACGCATCTCCGTCTTCTAAACTAGCCGACTTAGCATCCGCTTCGGCTATATTACCTTGAAAATTATTTGAATCGGATTTACCATCAACTCCTTTAACCCGACAATCTTTCTTCACATGCCCCAACTTTCCACAATTCCAGCACTTTACTTTCTTTTTGCCCTTGGATTTTGATCTCGACTTTCCTCGATCACCATACTCCCTCTCGAAAGGTCTTCCCCGTGCTATCATAGCCTCCCCCGAAGAACTTCCTTGGCTAGACTTCCGCCTCATCTCCTCGGTAAGTAATGATGCAACAACCGACTCCATCTTAAGGGTTTCAACATGGCTCAAGTTCATAATCAAATTATCCCAAGTTTCCGGCATCGAGCAAAGTAAAATACTTGCCTTTTCTTCTTCATCAATTCTCACGTCTAGGGCAGCGAGTTTGCTCACGATAGAGTTGAATGTACTTAGATGTTCTTGTACCGGTGCCCCGTCCTTCATCTTTAGATTGTACAATTGTCGCCGTAAGAAAATTTTGTTCACCAATGACTTTCCTTCATAGAGATTTTTTAATTTATCCCAAATCCCTTTTGCGGTAGTCTCGGTCTCCACATTGAATAACACCGAATCATCCAGTGCCAAATATAGGTTTGCCAAAGCCATCTTGTCCTTCTCTTCAAATTGTTTATCCGTCATCCCTTCCGGCTTATTCTCTATTCCTTGCAGGGCGATCTCACAAGCATCTTTAATCAAAACTGCTTGCATCTTCAGTTTCCACAACGCAAAGTTCGCTCCATCAAATCGAGAAATCTCATACTTTGTCGCTGAAACTTTTCCCGCCATCGTTTCGCCGTTAACGAACTACGAATAACCAAACGCTCTGATACCAATTGAAGGGGGACCGGCCGTGGGGTTACCGAGCACACCTCAACCCACACAGCACACGAGCGCAGCGGAAACAGAATCTTCCGTAGATGAAAGTAGGCGAAAACGATTGTAGAAAACAAGCACGAGAATAACTAAAGAAATAAAACAAATAAGGAAATGTAAGGACACGAGAATTACGTGGTTCGGCCAACAATGCGTCAACCTACGTCCACGGGCAAGACCACCTCAATGCGTTATTCGATTAATCCACGGCACAAAAGTACAAGGAGTAAAATTGGATTACAAGAAACTCTCTCACGGAGGCTCTCCATGTTTTTTCCTCTCAATTAGGATTTTTCAATGAAGCCCTGAAAAATAAAAGATGAATCGCAAGAGTTAATATAACCCCAAAAAACCTAATTCTAATAGGAAACGATCTCCACCGTCCATCCGAGATTTTAAATCACTTCTAGTCGTCGTCCATATCCTCTTAAGAATTATCTTTAAGATATTCCTAAATCATCCCTAATCTTTAGGAACAAGATTGGATCAAATCCATATGGACTCGAAACATGATTTTACATAATCCAACATTTTTGTGGTAAATCTTTTTTATGCAATATAGTTTCTTGCATGTTTCTGTCAAATTTGTAAGAGCAATACTGCTGATATATTTCAAAAAGATATATAAATTAATATTCTTTTCATTCAAAAATTAAAAGTTAATTCTTGTCTTATAAATTTTTTATAATAAATACTAAAAATTCGAAGAGTTTTGTAAATTTTTGGAGGAGGGGTGCAAATTATACATCCCTATTGGATTTTACAAATTGCAGTTTTCAATTTGTATGAGCAATGCTAGTCATACACTTCAAAAAAAAAAAATAAGCATTAAATAGCTCTTACTTGTGATTAATAATGCGGCATTAATATTCATAGTCTCAATAATTTGCGGTCCACTCAATACAAATATTATATATGTTGCCTTTTGTAAACGTTGCCTCCAAGCCAAATAATTAAAGAACCATTAACATATTTTGGTTGCATGTAATTGTTCTGCATCCAGTACTTCTACTTCTACTCATGCATGCATGTTTCTAATTAAGTTGCATTCGAAATTACAGTAAACAAAATGCCTGTAAAATGATGTTACTTAAAAGGTCAATCGAATAATTAAGAAATTGAAATTAACCGTTCGTGTTAGTAGTACATGAAACTTTATTTATCTTTCTCTTTTTGACCAAGAGAGTACACAAAGACAATAGGAAATTAATTAGTTGATAATTAATATCCACATGATGGACCTAATTAAAGCCTAAACTATGACCTCCCAATGAAAGGAACTTACCAAGATAAGATATGGTCAATTATATGACGTTATAAAGTTTCACTGAACAGCTACATTAAAACCTCTCATCGTTCAAAGCCAAGAGACCAAGACCCATAAATTCAGCAACGATTAAGTCGAAGGACGTAGTAAAGCGACACATACACTTTCATATTAATTGTTAAGTGACACATGCACTTAAAAAATAATTATACAAAACAGTAACAACTGCTTTTATAAAATTTGTTCATATCTCATCCACCACCACGTCCTTCTCTATATTTTATTCCACAATCACAATATATTTTATTATTTTATATAGATTTTTGGGCGCGTATACTCTCCTTTTTTCTTCTTTTTTTTTCCCTCCTTTTTTTTTTTTTTCCCTATTGGGAATCTATTTTATGAAATTGTATATGGGTAATTTATGTAAGTAGGGGATTTGTTGAAGAGGTGCATCCGAGTAGGAATGCTAATTTTCGCCAAAATTTCGGGAGCAAATAGAAAACATTTTAAAACATGCTCCAATTAAATTTGACGTCGTTCTTTTACTCTTTTTTATAGAGAGAATGTTAGTATGCTATCCGTTTCGTTTATTATTTTTTAAAAATAAATTTAACTAAAAATATAAAACAATAAGATTTCAACTGCAGAATTTCGAATATCGACCACCAACTTTTTTATCCAGGAACATCCGACAATTTAACCTGATTTTTATTTTGAACTTATTAGTGGTTTAACCCTCGTCTTCTTTTTTCTTTAACGCTTCCTTCCTTTTATCTAAATTTATATAGTTATTTCAAAAATACTATAAGATTCATTAGGAAAATCAAATTTTTAAAGTTCAAACAACTATTTAAAAATATACTATAATTCTCTACAAATTTACACATCGATAGTCAATAAACTATTGCCATTATTTGGCAAGGATCAATTATAGTGCTCAAACTCGATAGGCGCTTGCATGATTTTACTTTATCTGTAGAAACAAAATTGGCTTGATTGGTGTTGAGAATAAATGTGAAAAAAAACCTTTATAACTTGTATGAGTGCAAAACCACTATTTAATTAAGACCACTTTTCCAATTTATGTCACTAATTTAGATGAGAACACTGAACGAAAATAAAGAGAAAAGGTACCTCTATCATGTCATTGGATTCTGGGGTAACAATCGATGCATATACTGAGTACATTAACACTAATAATTCCAACTATAATGCATCTTCAGCACATGTTCTGATACAAATGGATGGGCTCCGTCACAGGAAAAACACTGGAGCTCTCCATAATTTTTATGGCCGAATTATTAGTGATCTCTCATCTTTTCTTTCGAGTACTGTTATAGATGCCGCGAGACACTTTCCTCATAAAGTACTGATGTATATATTATATATCATGAGTCCAAATAGTATATATATGAATTTGGAAACATACGAGCAGTTCAAAAGAAATTTTGCGAAGATACCAAAATATATATTCACGTTTTAAATATAATTGCATATATAAAGATCACACTCAGTTGGTTGAATATGTTGGGCTATATATATTTGTAGTCAAAACATGTTTGACTTATGTATTTGCAATTTTGTGTTGTCTCTCAAAATCATTCGATTTTTCTAAGTTACTATTATGTAGGGCAACCGTACCAAAACGTACTCCACATAATTATTGCCCATAAAAATTCTTAGGATTCACAAATTTTATCGAATTTTAGGCATATATTTTTTAGTCCAGCGCAACAATCTTGTTAATATGATTAATTGGTAACTGGGAGATAATAATTTACTTGATACTACTTCAGTTAAAGTGTACTATTTAAGGAGTCTTGAACAATAGAATTAATGATGGGATATATATATATATATAGATCTAGCCAAATTAATTACGTAATATGTCATAGAATCCTCAGCATACGTGACAGTATTAGTTTGGCCATGTCTAGGAGGTGTTAAGTATATATCATGATAGAATAATAACTTATTCTCTTATGAGAATTAAGGATATTTTCCTCGCACGATTCGTGACGTCCACCTAACATTTTTACCTGTGTAAAGGACGAGTTTCAGAAGCATTAAGAAAGGGAACAAAAGGTCCTATTCTCATAATATTCCGTATGAGGTTTTCGTCCATATTAACCTGGAAAAGGGAGAGAATAACTCCGGAATAAGAAGCCATGAAGTTGACATAAGAGAAAGGGAAAAGGGACCATACAACTTGGGGCTTAGAAACGTACAACGAGTCTCTTTCCATGGTGAGTTGTAAAATGTCACACTGGTAACTACTTAATATTCGAGAAATATTTGAGCCCGAACCACTCGAGTCAAACCAATAGTAGATCATTTGACGTAGACCTAAACCGCGTTCGAGATGAAAGAAGCACGAAAACGGACGAGAGAGAGAGATAAAATAATTTCTTCTAAAATGAAAACGGTTATTATTTCTCCAAAATTGTCTTTACAAAATCCTAATTTGCCTTTATATATATATAGGCGCTCATCTAAGCACAAAATACGTAATTAATCCAAGTCTAAGCCTAATCAGCCATAAATAATTCAAAAGTTCGGTCTAAACTCGAAACAATAAAAAAACAAAATAACAATTTCAAAATTTATTAAAGAAAAGCTAAAATTGTAAATTTGGAGGCGTAAACGATTGAATTAGGATCCTAAATTTGGTCGCGGTTTAAAGCGTATATAGATCTCCAAAAACTGTTTTCGAATTGGAGTTACATTCAGGTCGGAACCGTATCTATCTGGTCTCAATTAGCTTTATTTCGACCGGATTTCATCCGACCCACTTATTCATGTATATATCTTAAGACCAGATAGTCGGCATCAATATTGTACTCGATTCTGTACATGTGCTGTTCGATAATCTAATATTATTGAAAACTACATTTCTCATTTTTTGAATGCTTTTTTTTACTTCCAAGTTAAATAAATACAAAAATAGAACGCTGCAAATCAAATAAAACAACTTACACATATATATTAAATTTAGAGTCATTATTCATAACTGCACGAATATTGTGATTCAATGGATAATCAAATGTTTGTTAGAAACTAAATTTCTCATGTTTCAAATGCTTTCGTTTACTTCCTAGTCAAATAAATACAAAAGTCGATCGAATGGTCAGTAAATCAAATAAAAAGCTTGCACACATGCATTAAAATCAGAGTTAGTATTCTTTATTGCATGAATATTGTGATTCAAATATAATTAATATATATTTTGCCACCTAGTGACCAGCTGGTGACTGTTATTCAGTTTTCTGTAAGAATCTACTATAGAAACATCATGAAAAAGGATTTATTGACGCTCTACTTATATATATATTTTTTTTTTTTTTGAGAAAACGGTAATATATTACCGTTTCGTTCAATCAGAAAATGAATTAGGCCTCTACTTCTATAGTTAGGTCAGTGGAATGAGATTATATCCAGGTGTTCTTTTATTTTTCTTTTTTCATATGCTCGTGTTTTACAGTTTTTTTTTTTTAACAGGAGATCTTTAATTATTTACAGAAAACATAATAATTTTAACAAAAGAAGGTAAATCACATGCTAATAAATTGTAATCGAGCTGATTATGCTAGCTAAAGGGGATGTCTCTAATGTACATGAACTCAAATTATTTTCAAAAGTATTTGAACATTACCATTGCAAGTATTTTTTTTTGTTTTCTGACCTAATACATCTAATACATAGGATAGCTGGAACAAATAAATCTGGTCCAGTCCTTGTTGGAAATAATAATTCAAACTTAATCTAAAATTTAGTTAGAGATAGAGTTTATTTAAAAATATTTAAAAATATATTTATAATTATTCAAAATAAAAATTAGATTTATGATCGATTATAATTTGATAGCTATATATATCTGGACATTTTAATTAGATGATTAGGTCACAGTAGATATGGCCGTATAAGATTAAAAATGTCGTTGAGAGTATAATATAATATTTCTTATTAAAGTATTAGATCTTTTCTAATGTCTCTTTTTTATTTTCATATTATTTTATTTTAGAGTTTTAGATTATGGATTATATAATAGGTATCAGCGTGAATATGGATTTGAATAAATGGTATCAAAGCTTCCAACATTCATTTGTTAAAAATTACGGGCCACAATATATATATATATATATATATATATATATATATATATATATATATATATATATATATATATATATATATATATATATATATATATATATATATATAGAGAGAGAGAGAGAGAGAGAGAGAGAGAGAGAGAGAGTGTGTGTGTGTGTCCGGCTACTATACTATCGATAGCACCAAACATTTGGTGCTATTAAGTTTTCTACCCTTAGATCAACCCCTTTGATCATTTATATCTCTTTGATCACTATCATCTCAACTACATATTTTTTAATCCAAAGATTAAAAACTTAATAGCACAAATGACTTGATGCTATTAATAATATTCCAGCCTAGCTCTATATATATATAGAGAGAGAGAGAGAGTGAGTGAGAGAGAAAGATAGATAGATATAGAGAGAGAGAGTTCAGTTGGAATACTATCGATAACACCAAACAATTAATTGGTGCTACCAAGTTTTCAGTCATTGGATGAATGAATGTGCGGTTGGAATTATAATAGTTCTCTAAAATTTTTACTATTCAACCAACCACCCACTAAACCTTAAACGACCACTATTATTCTAACCGCACATTTCTTAATTTAACGGTTAAAAAATTGGTAGCACCAATGACTTGGTGTTATCGATAGTATTCCAGCCTAGTTATATATATATATATATATATATATAGGCTACTATACTATTGATAGTATTAGGGTGTTATTTTTTTTTTTTAGAAAAAGGTAGCATCCTACGTGTTTCATTTATTTTTGAAATAAACTTAGTTGAAAATGTGAAACAATTAGGCTTCGAACTCGGGTCTCGAATATCAACCACCAAACCCTTTGCCACATGCGCTAGGGGTAGTTGATGAAAGAATGTTCGGTTAGGATTATAGTGGTCCCTAGGGTTTAGTGGGTTGTTGGTGAAATATTATAAATCCTAGTGAACCACTATAATCCTAACCGCACATCTCTTCATCCAAGAGTCAAAAAGTCTATAGTAGTAAGACTCTAATACTATCAATAGTATAGGAGCATTACTATATATATATATATAGTAGGCTGTTATACTTATGGAAGCACGGAGCCTTCTGTGCTTATAAGTCGTTTTCAATGTTCGGATTTCCGAATCGATTATCGGTTTCATTAGACTTAATTTAGAATATTTAAACTATTTAGAAAATAAATTTTGTGATTGTCTTATATCATTTGCCTAATGATCAAAGAGCCTCAAAATCAATAATTTTAATGGTCGTAGTGAACCGTTTGCAAGTTTAACGGTATAGAAATGTCCAAATCATATAAAATTTTGATAGAAAATTTTTTATACTATATAAAATAAAATTAATATTTTTAATATAAAATTTTAGTGTCATATTATCAAATTTTGTGAGATTTTTATTTTTAGCCGTTGATTTTGAGTCATTTCGATCACTAGGTAAATGATACCGAAAAATCGTAAAATTTATTTTTTAGATTTTTCAAATACTGTAAATCAAGTCTAACAGAATCGATCGTCGATTCGAAAATCCCAACATTAAAAATAACTTATAAACACAAATACCTCCGTGCTTATAAAAGCATCCAAGCCGCAATATATATATATATATATATATATATATATATATATATATATATATAGTCCGGTTACTATACTATCGATAGTACCAAGTATTTGGTGCTATCAAGTTTTGTACCCTTAGATCAACCCCTTTAATTATTTTCACCCGTTAGATTTTACTATTTACCCAACTACCCATTAAACCCAAGGGGCCCACTATCATCTCAACCACATATCTTTTAATTCAACGGTTAAAAACTTAATAGCACCAATGACTTGGTATTATTAATAGTATTCCAGCATATATATATATATATATATATATATATATATATATATATATATGCGCACACACACACGCACTTTTAATAGCACGAGGTAAAATATATTTGTGATTTTTTTACCAGTGTATTTGTTTTGAGAATCGTGTTATTGTACTTTCTCTTTCTCTCTTTTTAGTTGATTTTATAATAATACAAATTTTAATACAAATATATTGATAAAAAAATTATAAGTATAGTTCTTCTTGTACTTTTAAAAGTATATAAGCTCGAGTAGAGCTTATATACTTTTAAAAGTATATATATATAAGCTTATATACTTTTAAGTGTATAAGGTCAACTATACTTGTGAATTTTTTATTATTGAATTTGCATTGAGATTTGTGCTATTTACCTTTTCTGCCTCTCTTTTTAGTTGATTTTACAATAGCACAAATTTCAATACAATTCCAATGATAAAAAATTCACAAGTATGAATAGACTTCTGCTTTTAAAAGCATATAAGCTCTCTCTCTCTCTCTCTCTCTTTATATATATTCCCTAGATTAATGATTAAAAATCAATTAGAAGGGCAACTTGAATATATTGGATGACACATTTTCTCAGAATCTCCACGAGGCCAGTTACTAGCTAGCTCCCATGCATACAAATTAAGATACACTCTTAATCAGCACCTTAATTAGTTCTACTTTCCAGATGGAAGGGATATATGTATGAATATAATTATTATACATTTAAAATTTATATATATATATATATATATATATATATATATATATTATGTATATTTTTATAAAGATATGTTGTTCTGATTGGATCGGTGCCATCGATCCCCTATATATGAAGAGTCATTTTTGCAATTGTAAATTTAAAGCTTGATTTTAATTTCTTAAAAAGGCCTTGACAGATATTATTTGATAGTAGAACGGTACTTTGGTAATCGAGAAAAGTAATTAAGTTGAAAGACTTTTTTGAATAGAAATTTTCATTTAAAATTCTAAAACAAGTAGTAGACGATGCCAGATGCAACCTAATTAGTTAGACTCAGTGTTTGAGTTCATATTTAATTAATCTGCCTAAAGAACCGAAGATGCTCAGGCCAAAATCAAGAATCTTTCTTATGACTACTAGATGAACACATGAATAATATATATATATATATATATATAACATTTTGAACACCTTTCAATAACACATGTTACGGGGTCTACCACGAAAGCAGCCAAAGGAATCTTCCGGGTACAAAGAGAGAGAGAATATATAGAAAATTATTCGTGCCAAGCAATGTCTAACTAGCCTACAAACAAGTCACGTATGAACGTGTAAAACATTAAAAAAAATTAAAAAAACACAAGGTCATTGTATAGACCCAAAAAGAAACTGATCTCGTGGGAATGTATGTCTTTGGTTGGAGTTAATTAAGCATGTTGGTTTGTGTAATGCTTTTCTCAAGCGAATGTTAAGTAGCTCATATGTTAATGTTGCAACCAATAATGCCAATGTCCCCATGCACGGAATTCCTTCTCCCCTAATACTTATATATCATATTTATATATATTCATCATCACCATCAATGGGAATTTATTTTATTAGGTTTAGAGTTTAGGGTCTAATTAGGACCACAAACTTAAAGTATTGCTACAAACAAATTGATGCATATATATATATATATATATATATATATATATATATATATATATATATATATATGTAGATAATTGATTTCCCTTTATCGCGGCCTGAGTTTGACTTCATTTACTGTTCAAATATTTAACCGAGATAGCTAGCTAGATTTGTGCTATATATATATATATCAAATCTCCCCCAAATTGAGAGATTGTCACTTTTTGTGCATGTTATATATCAAATCTCCCCCCTCCCCCAAAATTAATTTGTTATTGTACGTAATGAATTTGTTGGGTGCAGGGTTTAGTTAATTAGTGAAATACAAGTGGCCTAGTAAACAATCTGATCTTATTAATTAATTAACAGGAACATGACGTGATCAAGGTGAAATTATTGTTTTCAAACAAATTAAGATAAACTACAAATTTAGTTATTGTTTTTTACTTTGATGTCAACTTCAATCCCGTCATTTAAGCTGCAGCAATTTAGTCCCCCCAGTAGCCACAATTTGTTCACGGTAACAATTTGAACATTCTAGTGATCTATTATTCAAAAAATGCGGCACATGAGTAGGAGTGGCAAGATGTTACCTGAATCCATCAAATCAAATTGGTCAAATCCAGTAATAACTAAAGTCGGATTTGGACTTATTGTTTTGTCCGATTAAAATCGAAATGGTATGTACATGAAATTTGGACAAATCGGATCATTGAACCCAGATTATTAGTTACAGTTTAAATAAAGTCTAATTTTATTAATACTTACATTTAAATAGTTTTTTTCCAAAAAAAAAAAGATCATCAATCGCTAACTCATTTCACATTGAGATTCTACATAAGTGTTACTTGAATGGACCTGTTAGAAAAGTTGTTAACAGTTTCACAATTAACTTATACAGCATCTACCAAAAGGATCAGCGGATCAGCTTACAAAAATGATTTTTGAATGGGCTAATTTGAACTCAAAAAATTAGCCAGTGTTGCTCGAACGGACAAGCTTACTAAATGTTATTTGAAGATTCTAAAATTAGAGCTCCGAGAAAAACTTCAAATTAGGAATTTTTAAAGCTAGAATGGACCAAATTTAATATAACTTAAATAAATGGTTATGAGACTCCAAAGAGACCGTAATATTAAAGCAACAGCGATGTAATTAATCAAATTGAATATAAGTTGAATAAATAGCTAAATTGAAATGAAAGTTGGAGAAATTGATTTTTGTTTTTTCCTTTTTGGTTGGACTCGAACGAGCTCGTTAAGTGGGCACGTCTAATGTTGGATTTGGCTAATTGCAAGCCATCCAAACTTGGTCAAGCATGAACTGCCCCACCGACATGACAAATATATATTTAGGACAAGTTCATTTGTCAAGTACCCTAATTATTGTTGGCTTAAGATGATTAGTATCCTATCATGTGGTGGGAGGTCAGGACATCAAGTTAGGCCGAATCATGCTCGAAATAGTCGAAAGTTGGGTTGAGTCGAGTCATACACTATAACAAAATTAGGTTATAGGGACACATGTTTGTGATACTTTTGTATAAGTGTCCTATCTATATTCCACCTATATCCAAAATTATGTTATAGGGACACATTTTTGGGACACATTACAAAAATATGTCGCTATACACCCTAGTGACGGCACATATAGCAACACTTACAATAAGTGTCGGTATTTTTGTCAGCGACACTTTTTTTAGATTTTAGAAATACTTAAAAGTGTTGCTATAGCCTAATTTTGTTGTAGTGATATTTGAAGTGGCGTGAGATTGGTTGGATCGAATCACAATCAAGATTCGTGAACGATGTGTCTGTACGTTTTAAATGAATTAGTTGTATTTTTCTAACGTATGAAGCTTTTTGAATTAATAATTAGCGCCAACGATCCTACAAGTAATATTAGAGACAGAGGTCATAGGTTCGATTCCCGCAAACTGCAATTTTGTACAGGTGCTGGTGGGATTGTTGGCTTAAATGGATCGGCATTTTGCTATGTGGCGGGAGGCCAGGTTGAGTCGAATCATATTTGAAATGGCGAGTTCGCGTTAGGTCGAATCATATTTGAAATAGCATGGGACTAATTGGGTCGAATCACAATCAAGACCCGTGGGCACTGTATCTGTACGCTTTAAGTGAATTGATTGTATATTTTTATAATTTAAGTTTTTGAGATTAATAGTTAACGCCAAAGATCCGTCAGGTGGTATCAAAGTCAGAGGCCACGGGTTCGATTCCCGCTTGCTGTAATTTTGCGCAAGTATGCCCGGAGGCTTTAAGTGAATATAGAGGGATTGTTGTGGCGAAGGGGGGTATGCTAGGAGGCTTTAAGTGAATATGGAGGGATTGTTGTGGCGGGAAGCTTTTAGTGAATATGGAGGGATTGTTGTGGCGGGAAGCTTTAAGTGATGCTGCCGCTGTGGCGAGAGCCTTTAAGTGAATCTTGAGGTTTTAAAATTTTTGGGTATCAGAAGTAAAGGTCATCGGTTTGATTCTCGCATGCTGCAAATTTGTGCACATGCTGGGGGAGGGGATTGTTGGCTTAAAGTGATCAACATCCTGTTATGTGGCAAGAGATCAGGTTTGGCAAAGTTACAATCGAACCCGTGTGCGCTGCGTCTGTATACTTTAAGTGATTTTATTATATCTTTGTAGTAGCTCGAGTTTTTAAAATTAATGATAAATATCAACAATTCGGCAATTACATGCAGGGACGAAGCTATGTTAAGGCCCAAAGGGGCCATGGCCCCCCCCCCCCCCCCCCCCAACTTTTTAATATTACTTATTAGTCATAAGTACTAATTTAATCAAAAAAAATTTAGATAGCCATGGCCCCCCTCAGCTTTTTAATATTTGCTTAATTTATTTTTGGTGCCAATATATATATATATATATATTTTTCTCTATATATATTTTAAATAAGTCAAAATATATTAAGAGTCGCATACTTATAAGGTATTTTGAAATACATCCCTTAACTCCAAATTTTTTTTTTTTTTTTCTGCCTAGTGAGCTATTTTATTTAACAAAATAAAATATTATATTAAATTTAATAACAATTTGATCTAATAATTATTAAATATTATAATTTTATTTATTAAAAATACTAAGAAATGGATCAATCGCTAACTGAATTACTGTTAGATTTAATATAATTTATAATTATTTAAATATAATAATATAAATAAAATAATTAAAATTAAATATCTGTAATTAAAAATTAATTTTAATATTTTTACATTAATTATTAAATTAATAATTTTTTTTTAAAAAAATTAATTAGATAAAATTATATTTATCTGCTAAAATTTTTATTTACATATATTTTGGCCCCCCTCATGATTAAATTCTGGCTTCGTCTCTGATTACATGCATATTTTTCATGTGACTAACTTGTTAAGTACAAGAACTACTGGTTAAATGGTTCAGGAACGAAGCTGAATCTTCACTAGAGTTCATACATATAATGTGCTTTGTGATCAAATGCGGACTTTTCAAGAATATACATCGATGTTGCCACCAAAATCTCTCTAACGGGTCGAATTAATTAGTCCCTTTTCGCAAAATTTCATGTTGATCACCGAATTCGAATTTTATGAGAACTAAGTTACTTGACTTTAATTTAGGTAATTAGTCCATTAAATTATTTAATTTAAAATTTTATTCCACATAAATATGACAACTGGTTTAGTTACAATATAATTTTCAATAACTGATCACGCGACAAGTGATCAACTGTCACATTATTATCTCAAGACTATCGCGAACTCTGCAGTTCTTTTACTTCACTCGTTCGTGCTGCTTCTATATAAAAAATGCTTTTACAATTAGCTATTTATAAACTCGCAAATTAAGGTAAAGAGGAAGAAAAAGATTATTGCATATGCACTCTACATAGGTGTCGAATTGCATGCGAGTCCTTATCAATAAGAGTGTCGTGGGAGAGAAATGTCAACAAAAGTATAACTGCATACATACATATATATATATATATATATATATATATATATATATATATATATATATATATATATATATATAGTGACGCCATGCGAAGCCACAGATGGTTACAGTTGTAATGTGCCTACTCCCGCAGCAACACGTTGCCTAACGAAGCGTTTAAGTGTGGTTTCAAAGCGAAGACCAAGCACCCGTGCACCTTACACACGACAAAAGGCTTAATGGCTTATGTAACACTACTTTCATTAATTAGCTGTGGCAGTGCTCCAAAGTAAGCTCTTTGAAGTGCAGTTTTGGTTTTTTTGTTTTTTTGCTTATGCATTGACTACTCTTTGAACTATATTTGTTTCATGTACATAAATTTGTTTAATTAAGACGTACACTAAGAAATTAAAATGAGTGTATAATAGAGAGCAGAGCGAGGTTAAGGCATGTGAACTTTTAGATGTGACATGTTTAGAATTTAAAATAGTCTAATATATAAAATATGCTAGGACTAAAATTTTTCAGCGCAACTATAATAATTTGGGCGGTGACTAGACTCAAGAGATTAAGATAATCAAGCGAGCTTATAGTAGTTCTAAGAATCAATTCTTTTGAAAAACAATACGTCATAGTTGATATAAGAGTCAATCACTAGTCGAAAGTGTAAAATAAATTTTGATTAAGTCAAAATCTAAATAACAGATTAAAATTAACCAAGGATTAAAAATAACAGGCTAAGCTAAGATCTGAACGACACGGCTAGCGTGACGAGTCTCATATTATCTATCTGATACTTGTGAGTGTGCTCGAGTCTGACTAGAATGCCATCGCTTAAAGAGAGAAGAAATATGATACTTTCAAATTTTGAAATAGTCCAACATATAAAATATAATATGACTAAAATATTTTAGCCCAGGTATAAAATTTTGAGCAGCGATTTGATCCAAAAAGTTAAAAGGGTTAAGTACACTTGAGTTATTATAGTTCTAAAATAGATGAGCCCTCTAAGAAGCAATCCGTCGCATTACAGATTTACTGTTTAGCATAATAATATCTACAATACTATTAATAAAACTGGAATGGCATTTACTATTATTGTTTTTACCATTAAATTATTACTATTCTGCCACCACTAAACCGTAGGCATCTAATGATATATATATATATATATATATATATATAGCAAATACTATTTCCATACTAAAAATATATATATAGTCAAGATCGAATCCATATTAAGACCCAAAATAGTTATGACCCCCTTAATTTTTTAATATTGTTTAATAGTCCTAAGTATTAATTTAACTATTTTTTTTTTTTAGATATATAATCATGGTCCTCATCAGCTTTTTAATATTTGATTAATAATTTTTTGTGTCGATATAACTCTCTTTTTACTTCTTCGTATGCATTTGAAATAGGTAAAAGTATATTAAGAGTCTCATACTTATAAGGTATTTTGAAATACATCCTTTAATTAACTTCAAATTTTTTGTTTTATATTTTTTAAATTTCTAACTATTTTAGGTGAACTATTTTATTTAATAAAATAAAATATTATACAAAATTTAATAGTTCTTTGATCTAATAGTCATTAAATATTATAATTTTATTTATTAAAAATACTAAGAATTCGATTGCTAACTGAATTTCTTAGATTTAGTAAAATTTCTAGTTATTTAAATATAATAATATAAATAAAATAATTAAAAATTAAACTTCTGTAAATTAAAAATTAATTTCAATATTTTTACATTAACTATTAAATTAATAATATTTTTTTAAAAAAATAATTAAATAAAATTATATTTATGTGCTGAAATTTATATTTAAATATATTTTGGCGATTAAATTCTGGCTTCATCCCCTATATTGCTATCTAAGTTTAAGTACTAAAAATAAAAATAAATACTATACCAATTTTTTTCTAATAACTTTAATTATTATATTGCATTTTACTATATCGGATAATCGGAATTCTTTAGATTGTCACTAATTAATACTTTTTTTTTTACAGATAAAAGTGAAAAATGGAAGCATACGAAACAGGAACTTAGTACTAATGGTAAGTTTCTCCTATGTATAATATATTACAAAGAATAATTTGTACTAGCAATGTATTGTAGCCTAATTTTTGAACCGAGGCAAGTGAAGACGGAGGAGTGATGGGGGGTAGGGTTTGTCCGGACATGGGTATAGGGAGAGAGAGAGAGAGAGAGAGAGAGAGAGAGAGAGAGAGAGAGAGAGAGAGAGAGAGAGAGAGAGAGAGAGAGAGAGAGAGAGAGAGAGAGAGAGAGAGAGAGAGAGAGAGAGAGAGAGAGGGGATGGGAGAGGCGCGAGGACTATACAGTCGGTGGACCCAATCCTTAGCCACAACATGACACGGTTTCGCCTGCGTGTGACCCCCATCAACTCTGCGTGTGTGTGTGTGTGTGTGTGTGTGTGTAAGCCGGAGAAATATACTACATATATAAAACATTGTTAGTATTTTTATTTGTGGCCAAAGGGGCGAGGAAAAGGAGGAGAGAAAAAGAAATAGAAAGCTGCGGTGTGGAAGAAGAAGAAGAGGAGAAAGAAAAGGAAAAGGATGACAAGGAAGTGAAAGAAATCACACAACAACCCTTAGCATATTGCCTCCACCTCCACTGTTCCAAATCCTAAAGCACAAAAGAGTGTGGTAGTAGAGAGAGATAGAGAGAGAGAGAGAGAGAAGATATATACAAGGAGAGCTAGATAGAAGAAACAAAGCAAGCGGTTTTTGAATTGGTTCGTGCTTTTTCTTAATCTTATCTTTTGTTCTCTTCTTTTTACCCCCCACCCTCTCTCTCTCTCTCTCTCTCTCTCTCTCTCTCTCTCTCTCTCTCTCTCTCTCTCTCTCTCTCTCTCTCTCTCTCTCGCCATCCTTTTACTAGTAGTGAGTGCAATTTGTTTGTTTGGATTTCGACCTCCCTTTGTTCGTTTGCTAATCTAGGAAGACCCCCTCAGGGTTTGGAGGCTTTAATTTGGATGGTTTCTCCTGTGGGTTTTTTTTTTTTTCAGATCAAAAGCTCTTTTACTTGCATCTTATTGTATTGGGATCCTTTCCTCCTCCCTTTCTTTTGTTCTTTCCCTCTACTTGCATGATGCATAGATAGAACAAAAGAAGGGGAATCAAAGGTGCATCATGTTAGGTACCATGAGAATTTTTATTATGGTTTTGGTATGGACTACTCACTGTTGTTAATTCTTAGCAGAAACCAAAAGAAGAGGGTGAGGGTGATCGAGGAAGAGGAAATAAGGAGAGGAGCAGAAGAGGGTGAGGGAGATCGAGGAAGAAGAAACAAGGAGAAGAGGGTGAGGGAGATCGAGGTAGAAGAAACAAGGAGAAGAGCACAGTCGAGAGGAAAAAAGAGGCAAAGTGTAATTGTGCTGCTGCTATTAATTATTAGTTGAGAGAGAGAGAGAGATGGATTCTTCGACGACGTCGGCATCTTTCTTCGGAATCAGAGATGAAGAGCCTCACAACCAGCAATCACTGACCCCATCCTCTTCTACGGCGGCAACGGCGGCGGCGGCGGCACTCCCGGAAAGTGCAGCTCCTGTGAAGAAGAGAAGGAATCTCCCGGGAAATCCAAGTATATGTATATCAATCGTTCCCAACGTATAATATTCATGCACCATGATGATTAATTCCCAACCATGTTCACTATTCCCTCATTGATCAGTTTATAGTGATGAAACGAAGGTTGAGTTTCAAACCTTTGCTTCAAGGACAGATAGGATGAGGTTATCCAAAGTGGCAAATTGATTACCTACATGAATTTGAATTTTGTGGCCCTCATGCCTGCGAATTCACTGTTTCATATTGGAAAGCCCTAATTCATGATGCCCTTCATTTTTTTCCTCCATTTCTCCTACCCCAGTTGGGAGATCCACATGAGAAAGGTCATTTGGATTCCGTTCCAATCAATCGTATCTTCTTTATAAATGTATTGTAATTAACTGATTTTTTCTTCTCCAAATTTCATGCTTCTAATTAATTAAGCTCTCCTTTAGCCCCTTATTTTCACCCTTGTTTTTCCCTTGTCTCTTTCTTTCTTTCGTTCCCAAGTTCCGAGTAAACACTCATGCTTCTTCCCCAACACTTGCATCTCCATGCATGCACCTCCACCCCCTCACCCCCTAAATTAAATTAATTTCCCCTTAGTAGTGATAGGAAGCTTTACTCTACATGTACTTTGTATCCGGATTAACAACTTATTGTTTTCCTTCTTCTACTCTTCTATTATCACTGCAAATTCCAAAATTAAGAAGATATATTCTCACACACACCACTTACTCTTCCAATGAGGTAAATTCTCCTGTTCTTAGGATCCATGCGCACGTTATACTTTTTCCTCATCTTCTTCTTTCTTAATTATTATTATTATTATTATTATTATTATTATTATTATTATTATTATCCTTTGTTTTAAACTTGAGAAACCTATCCATTGCATGGCGGGCCAAACAGCTCATTAATCCTTCTGTGATAAACAAATTCATCACTCAATCAACAATGCACATGAGAAACCCTAATTGATGTTATAATGGGCTCAGATCCGGACGCGGAAGTGATCGCGCTATCGCCGAAAACCCTAATGGCGACGAACCGGTTCGTGTGCGAGGTGTGCAACAAGGGGTTTCAGCGGGAACAAAACCTGCAGCTGCACCGGCGCGGCCACAACCTGCCGTGGAAGCTGCGGCAGAAGAGCGACAAGGACAAGGCGCGGCGGCGAGTGTACCTCTGCCCGGAGAAAACTTGCGTCCACAACGACCCCTCCCGAGCCCTCGGCGACCTCACCGGCATCAAGAAGCACTTCTCCCGGAAGCACGGCGAGAAGAAGTGGAAGTGCGATAAGTGCGCCAAGCGCTACGCCGTCCACTCCGACCTCAAGGCGCATTCCAAGACCTGCGGCACCCGCGAGTACCGCTGCGACTGCGGCACCCTCTTCTCCAGGTATTATTATTATTAATATTAATTATTCTTAATTAATTATCAGCTTATAATTATACTTACTATTATTGTATTTACTGCATATACATACATACACACATACACACTGCACCATCCATCCACAGATATTTGCATTGTATCCATTCATTAGTATTATATACGCCATCATTGGGGCATCATTTCAAAGATATCATCATAGGTTTCTGCATTTGATTTCAACTGGGTCATCTTGGTTCTGGTGATTACTGTAGTCTCACTCTCTTTTTGTGGTAAATACTTTTCTGGGCTTCCTTTGTTTTTTACTTCTAGGGTTAGGGTTTTTTTTCTTTTTTCTTTTTTCTTTTTTTTAGGGTTGTTATGGTTGGATTCCCCAGTGAAGTGTATATAGAGAGAGAGAGAGAGAGAGAGAGAGTGAAGAGGCGGAGAGGTACGTGCTGGGGCTGTGGCACAGAGTAAGGAACTGCTCCCACGTGAGTTGTCTATGGAAGCGCCATGGTTCATAGAGTTTTCAACTTTTCAACCTAGAGGAGAAAGGCTCATCTATCGCCTAGGGGCTAACGCCACTCTCTCTCTCTCCTCTCTCTCTCTCTCTCTCTCTCTCTCTTGTTCACGTGGTGCCATGTAAGCGGCTTAGCAGGTTTGTTCTCATGTGCGTTGGCTAGATGTGGCCAGGTCCCTCTGGCTGTGGCAGGTCCACACCTTTTTATGAGAAAACGTTAGGGTTAGAGTGCCCCTCCCCACCCCCAACACACACACACACACACTCATTTATTTAACCTGGGAGTTACATTAGACCTCGTTAATTGAAGAGGGAAGAGTTTGTTAAAAATTGAGGGATTTCAGTGGCGAAGGGTTATTGCTTGGTTAGCTTGTTTTACATTAGACTTGTTCTAGGAATGAGGCGTTTTTGGGGAGTTGGGAAATTTTTAATTCATGGGTCTCTTGATTTTGGGGGGCCTCATTCATGGCTTTGGGAAACATTCTCTCATTGGCATGTAGATAAGAATAAATGTGATTTGGGAATTTGATTGTAGGAACTAGATTTGCATTGATGATGATTCCTTTCAATTTTTACTGTACAAATTTCTCTTTGCATTGAATGAATGTTGAGTTCCCAAATAGAGAAAATTAGGCTATTTTTTTATTGACTCTTTTCGACTTCAAGCGGAATTTTCCTCTGCCTTATGTTGCAGCAACATTGCTTCTCGGGAACTGGACTCTTTTGGTTTATTTACATAGCCACTGTACATCTTAATTTTCTATCTAGTTCCTATTGTGAGCAAACTTTTTCCAATTAACTAGTTACTGTCCTTTTTTTAAAATTTTTACCTTCTTAGGATAGGAAGTTAGGATACAGAGCTTGCTTTTGTACGGACCTCTCATTTATACTTTTGACCAAAATAATTAAGAAGAGTATTAAGATCTAATCGCCTTAATACTTGAGCTAATTCTTATAGGTATATTTATGTAAAATATTAAGTATACATTGGTAGTATATGAATGTATTAAATAGTATATTTATATTTTTGGTTTTTTTTTTCTTTTTTTTTTTGTTCATTGTTCACTGTCTCGTATTACGCAGGCGAGATAGCTTCATCACTCACCGAGCCTTCTGCGACGCGCTCGCGCAAGAGAGCGCGAGGCTTCCGTACGGCCTCAACACAGCCGTGGGGAACCACCTCTACGGCAACAGCACCATGGCATTGAGCTTATCCCAAGTGAACTCTCAAATCACACCATCATTACTCGGCGTCGTCGGCGGCGGCGGCGGTGGCGGCGGCGGTGGCGGTGGCGGTGGCGGTGGTGGCTCTCAATTTGACCATCTCCTCCCTCCGGCGAATGGTCCGGCCTTTCGAGCGCCTCACCCTCCGTCGTCGTCTCCCGCCTTCTTTCTCGGCGGCGGCGTCGGGAGCCAAGAATTCAATGAGGATCCGAACCCTCACCACTCCTTGCTCCAGACAAAACCCTTTCATGGCTTGATGCAACTGCCGGACATCCAAAGCGACGCCGCCGCCAACGCCGCTGCCCCCTCCGCAGCCGCGAACATCTTTAACCTCAGCTTCTTCTCCAACGGCAGCAGCGGGAGCGCCATGAACAATAACAACAGCAACAACAACAACGGCGGCGGCGGCGGCGGAGTGGGCAATAACCAGAGCGGGCATTTGCTGATGCATGAGCAGTTTAATAACGGTAGTGGGAACGGCGCCGAACAAGCGGCTTCGCTCTTCGCCGGGAACATGATGAGCCACCTCTTTAATGAGTCGAACCACAACGACGCGGCGTCGATCCTCCCGCAGATGTCGGCGACGGCTCTGCTCCAAAAGGCGGCTCAAATGGGTGCAACTACGACTTCAAACGCGCCGGCCACTTTGCTCAGAGGCTTGAGATCTCCCATGGATCATCATCATCATCATCATCATCATCAACACCATCATAACGAGTCGACGCATCTTCAAGACCTAATGAACTCGCTCGTCAACGGCGGCGGCGGCAACAGCGGCATTTTCACCACCAATCATCATGAGCAACAAGAGCACGTCGTATTCGCGGGCTTCAACCACCCGGGAATGTGTAACTTGGACGACGTTAAGTTTCACAACAACAACAACAACAACAACAGCAGTAACAACAACAACAACAACAACAACAACATGTCGTCGACGGTGAGTAATCTCGCCGGTTCCGATCGGTTGACGAGGGACTTTCTCGGCGTTGGCGGGATGATAAGGGGGATCGGAGGGCCCGAGATGAGCTCTTTGGATCCCGACATGAAGTCGGCGTCGTCGTTCAGCGGATCCTTCTCGGGTAGGAGCCTTCAATGAGGAATATATATATATATATATATATATATATATATATATATACATAGGAGGGATATAAGATAGAGGTAAGAAGAGGAGGCTGGGTAGGTAAGTAACTCAACTTGGTTAAAACTAGCTATAGTTGAGGAAGAAGTTTTATAGTTGCTACATATATAATGTTGTTTGTTTTATTAGTATAGTAGGACAACAATAACTCATGTGTAGTGTAGAGAGTAATCTTTCATCATCTATTTTACTTTCTAGCTAGCTTAGCTCGCTAGCACCATTAGTTGGAATTAACGCTAATCCCTCCCCCCCCCCCCCCCCCCCCCCCTCTCTCTCTCTCTCTCTCTCTCTCTCTCAATGAGAACGAGGATGTTTCTTCTATTATGTATGGAGATCCCTTGTGTGCATGGGACAATGCTCCAACATCTTGGATTAAAAAAAAAAAAAAAATTGTGACCAGCTACTTATCCTAGGCACTTGTCTCTATCATGCCTATTGTGTTGTCTTGTTTCACCTAATGGGGGGGCGGGGGGAGAGAGAGAAAGAGAGAGAGGTAGGTGAGGGGTTGCTTGCAAATTGGCATGCATTGCGCCCGTGTGCTATAGAGAGAGAGAGAGAGAGAGAGAGAGGTGGGCAAGGGTTTGGTATGTATATCCATCTCTCAACGTTGGCAATAACTCTTTAGATTCTATGAAAAGATACAGATCACCATAACCCCTCTACGTACCGAAATCTACTGTGGAATTTATCTCTATTATAAGACCCTTTTTTTCCACCTTACATGTATATATATATATATATATATTAGGTTGAATGACACAAATTCCCACGGAATTTTGACTGCATTGACCAAACCAACCTTACCCCACCAAACCCACATTCTTATGCCTCAATTTTTCTTACAACATTTCTCTTCTTGGCCTCTGGCCTCTCACTTGGCCTCCCCGTAGTATGTCCCAATAAGATTATTATTTTTAGACTCTTTATGATCAGTTCCTTTTTATTTTTTTGTAATAGGGTATCACATTATACCCTAATTAGTTAATTTTCTCTGTTCCAATAGATATTGAGTTTAATTTCTACAATTAATGCATGTCATTTCAACAATGTATTTCTATTTATTACTTCGTTATCTTTTCTTTTTTGAGAGAAAGGCAGCATGTTGCTGCTTCATTCAAGGCGAGCATGAATTTAGCAAGGAGGGTCGCCGGTAAGCGAACCAGCTAAAAAAAAAAAAAAAATAGGTACAGGGGCGGGCCCAAAGCGAACGAGGAGACCTGATTTGGACGAGGATAGCAGCCAGGCTACGGCTCTGGTTATCGAAAGCACTTCGTTTTCTGTTTGCATACTTATTGTATTTCACCTTATTGCTATTTACACTTAGGAAAATAAAAAATTTATTAAACCAGTTTGAAGAGTGCTGTTGAATATATATATTGAATATAAATGTTACAAATATTAAGATTTAAAATTTCTAGAGAATAATAATTATTTTGTATAATTTAATACACTACAACAAAACTATGCTATAGCGATACTTAATTTTAAGTGTTGCTAAAAGTTAAAAAAAATATTGCTGGAAAAAAATATCGACACTTGTCATTAGTGTCTCTATATGTGCCGTCGTTAGGGTGTATAGCGACACATTACTATAATGTGTTCCAAAAATATGTCCCTATAATTTAATTTTGGATATAGATGGATTATAAATATGACACTTGCAAAAAAAATATCACAAATATATATTCCTATAACCTAATTTTGTTATAGTGATATAATATTATATCAAAGTAAGATGTTTTTGAGTTCCAATTTTGTCAGGTTCTTAGATTCATCCAAATCAATCTCATTTAATTCAACTCGAGATATAGAGACTAGAGAAAAGTTTCATGCTCATACATAAAAAAAAAAAAAAGTCGAATATATGTTGAACATAAAGATTAAAAAGAAATATCGTTCTCTTATAGCTTATTCAGTTAAAGGATAATATTTATTTCATTACCAATATGATTAAGAAAATTAAATAAAACATTAAAATTCTCCATAATTAATTAATCTGCGCAACCAGCTGGTGCATGTATTAAAGTTATCTAGTGATTTAACCTTAATTTCATGATAATTAAGATCCATAACTAATATTCAAATTGTAGTAATAAGATCCGTGACCCACAGTGTAAATATGTGCCCTATTTTTTGTTACATGAGCTCGTGGTACTTCTATCCTTTTGAGATCAACAAATTGCTATAACGATGTGCAAGAGAAATCATTGGCCAATTTGAGCATTCTCAAGATTAATTTTTCAACGCATAAGATGATCTCACCGTTTATATAAGATGATATATATCTGACCTGGTTAGGAAGGATATCAGAGTTGATGTGTGCTTCGACAGTAATGGATGAACACGGAGAAATATTATAAGAGGCGCCATGTCAAGAAGGCAGACGGGGAGGGAGCGAATTCGGTAACTCCAGGAGGTGGTGGGAGGTGTCCTACCGGGCAACTGGGACGATGGTGTGGTGTGACGGTGGCATAGAAAGGGTACCTTTACCGTCAAGTCCACGTACATGTTGCTGAACAACGGGGGGTTACGAGAGTACAGCATCTCCTATGTTTGACGTTTGCGTATACCATCCAAAGTGAAGATATTCGTATGGCTTGCGCTTAAAAATCGGCTCCTAACGGCGGAAAACCTGGGGTAAAAGGGGGTGGTCCGAAAACTTTCACTGTGTGCTCTGTGGTGATCAGATTGAGACAACCAACCATTTGTTCTTGAAGTGTTTATACTCACGATTTGTTATCGGGTCGTGTGAAGAGGGCGCCGGGTTTGAGGTACTAGGGGCTACTGTTAGCGAGGTGTGGGAGTATTGGGTGCGAGGGAAGGGACAGGTAGACCGGAACAGTTTTCTAACTGTCCTGGCTGCGAACTGATGGGTGATTTGGAATAGTAGAAATAAAATCTTATTCCAGCACCGTAATGTTGATCCCCTGTTTGCCGTCAGCTCGGTTAGGAGAACGCTGGCTCAGTGGAAATATCTGGGTTGACGCGTTTTTTTTTTTTTTTTTTTTTTCATCATTTCCTAGAAACCTTGTTGTCTGACCCATATTGCTAAATTCAGTTTCCAGTTGAATAAAACGGATAGCGTGCTACCTTTCTCTCACAATATATATATATATATATATATATATATATATCTGAGCTGCAAAGAAACCAAACCCTTCTATAAAGGTTTTTATTTTTTATTTTTTGCATTTAGCTCTCTACAAAATAATAATAATAATAATAATAATTACAAATAATTATTGTAAAATTATAATTATAAAAATTGACTCTCATCTTATCCACGTGAGCGTCAGACTAGACAAGGGATGGCCACTTGTGATGTTTAAATTGAACGAATTATTTATTTGCCGAATTGTCTTTGACTTAACAACTAAAAATAAAAATAAAAATAAGAACATCACCATAACTTACCAAAGAGAGCATGATAATTGAATTATCGTGTTCTAGAACATAGTAAGTGAATGAATCACTACATTCAACTTAAAATTTTCATTTATCCTCTCCTGTCCAGTTTTACTCTCAACTAGGCAAAGAAACAGTCATTCTTACAATTATAATTTTGCATGAGTCATTTGTGAAAAAAATAAAATAATAAGTAGAAATATATACAATTTATCTGAATTATGAATTATTTTGAGTCGATTATTCAATCTTTTAATTTATTTGATTTGAGCCTATCAATGACACATTGATTTCAAAATTTACACGAATTATTTAAATAAATATAGAGTTGCTAGAATTGCATGAAGTAATTTAACTAAACATGTAAAGAGTCTTTAAAACTAATAATACATTTAAATTTTGAAGTCAAAATACTATTGATTGTTCTAAACAAAACAAATTAGAAAATCTGACAATAAAATCAATTTTTTGATAGATTGAATAGTCGACTCAAAATAATATATAAATTAAATAAATTTTATATTTTTTTATCCAAAGAAAAAACTTTCGAGAAGGCTAAATACAAAATAATAATAATAATAATAATAATAATAATAATAATAATAATAATAATAATAAATCCCCACTATGAAAAGGCTATGTTGCAGGAAAGTGTTACAATGTACATGATCTTCTGGGCTTCCTAAATCTTTTCCAGAGAAGTAAGTAATCCAATGGATTCAAATGATTGAAAGGAGCGCCTGCGGATGCGGATGCGGACGCAGACGCGGATGCGGATGCGGATTCCTGGTGTGCAACTGTAAAAATTCTAATAATGTGAAACAAATGATGATACCGTATATAGCTAGGCAAACAGTGCCTTGAATTATCGACAACACATGTGCACATGTCACCTGTGATATCCCCTTACTGTTTTCTCTTTTTTAAAAAAAATTATAGCTTTTTGTTCTTCCCTGTAGAGTAGACATTTTTTAGAATTAGAGTCCCCCACCACACATACCAACCAAAAGTTTTTGCTTGGCTTATGAAACAGGTTAAAATTATTTATTAGAGCTTATACTTCTACTATAATAGAAAGTTGCTGGAAAATTAGAAGTTTAAGTGACAAATTTACTGATGCATTTGTTCTAATAATTCAGCTATGTTAAAACTTCAGTAATTAAAAAAAAATAAAAAAAAATAGAAATCTCAGGTCTCTATTGAAAAGGTAGAGACACATTTGGCAAAGAAAACATTCACACACCTGAGTCAAAAAGGAAATTAATATAAAGTTCTGGGTCCAAAAATTAACTGTTTAGTTATAAAATTTCTGCTTTTTTAGGAAGTAGGAAGCAGGCTTCTTAATTACAAGACGCACTGACTCTCCACCGTAACATTTGCGTGCTTGTCCAGCAGTTGCAGCAGCACAATGACAGAATCTCTTAATTCGTCTCTGAGTGTGAAAAAGATTTCTGCTATGATAGAGGTTGATAGAGGACAAAATGTGTATTCATAGTGCTATCCCTGCAATGATTTGATCGGGCATAAGATAAAGCAGATCACAAGAATTGGCTTTAAATCAAATCATAAAATGTGGCCAGGGTTTCTCGTCAAGATGCATTTCTTCAACGATAGCAATCGACCCTAGTGTTCATCACATGTTGAGCAGTGCTGTTCATGCGTTACCAAAATATATATAAATTTTATACTTTATTCATCAAAAAAATTTATTATATTTTTTAAATTATTAAAAACCTTTAAAAAATTCTAAATTGTTTGATGGGTGGTTTGAAATTTACACCCCGGATCTTGCTTCTCAGAATATACTACGAAAGTAACGAATTCAGTCGATTTTATCTTGGCAAGATTGAAGAACTAGGTTCGACTCGACCACCATTTTTTTAAATGTACGAGTAACATTTCAATATTAAAAAGTAGAATTTATCTTACACTCTATCCGTCGAAGAATCAACATTTTTTTTCACTGATCCAATCAGTTTTTATTAGTAAAAACCTTCAAAAAAAATTAAATCCTCAAGAGAGTGGACGTAAAATATGTTTGAGCAAATAGATATACGTAAGAAGGGTTTTACTTCTATAGCTTTATTCAGAGAGGGAGAGCAAAACTTCTGAGAACTTTCCTGGAATGGACCACCGTGTCAGGATCTTACAGACCTTCAAATAAAATGGTAGTATATCGAGTTAGGGAGATAATAAAACGTTGCAATGTTTAACATTAGTAACATTTATGCAGTTATATCAAAACAGACGATTTGAAGCAAACACCGAACCACGGACACGCAATGGACAATTAAATTAAGCAGGAAAACGAGGGGATGCAAAACATACAACAGCATACGGCCAGTCTGAACAAGATTCAACAAAAGTTTGACAGACCACCACAAAGTAAATTAAGTTCAATAGTTGAGTAAGGCAACCACAGAGACTCCAACACAGTCAAGCACCACAAGCAGCAACACAAAAGAGTCTTGTCTACGGGTTTCTTCAAGGAGCAGGTATATAATTTAGCAATAAAACATGACCCTCTTCACATTCTCCTTCAGAGCAGGCAGGGGCCTGACAGCAACATTTCCTTGGGTTCTGGTACTGCGTGCGCCTCCGGGGGGAGCGCCGCGCCCAGCAGCAGCACCGCTGGCCATTGATCCACTATCCGAAGTATCCGCCTCCATGTAGAACCGGGCACGGAATGCAGCCAGATGAGCATAATATGCAGGAGGAACTGCAAAACCCAAAAAAAAAATATATAACAAATAAAATAAAAAAATGTACGAGCTCAATGCATTTGGTGTTTTGGATCTAATACTCTAAAGGTAACTCAAGATCAGAAATATTTACCAATTGAGACAGATCGGGTACACCTTGCATAGCTGCAAAGTATGAACTCAAAACATCAGTTAAAGGGACTTGCCAACAATGCGGTATCTGGGAAATTATAAGAAAAGCCAGAAAATCTTACGTGTAGCATAGATTGTTTGTAAGAGACTGCAGTGCATCAGCAGTGAACTTGTTCTCGTCCCACAAGACATGATAGTGCGCAGGACGGCTTGTGCCCTGCAAGTGTTTAAGAGTTTCAAAGACAAATCAGCAAAGCCAATGAAAATAGGGGAAACAACAAAGATAACCGACGGAGATTTATTTACTTGTATGCCAGCATGACTGCATAGATAAAAATCAAACTCTGTCGGATGGCAAATCTTCGAATCAACCACAGTACCTGTCACCAATAGCCAGAGTATTAGGTCACCCTTAAGATGTTATAAAAAGGCCAGTGAAAATTAATGTTTATGCCGATGACTAAATTCTGACCAGGCATTATATTTCCACTTTTATCAGTACTTCGCTGATCATTATGGTTATTAGCAAACAGCCGTGTGTGATGACGCTTTTGAACCACAACAAAAGTAACCGGTGGCTGATAATTAGGCTCCAACGAAGCACACGCCTGAATTACAATGAGAAAAAGATCAGTCACAGGTAATTAGGAAAGCAAAAGTATATACTGCGAAAGCATGGCTATGGATCAGTCATATATAATGAACATACCTTCCTAATGGCATCCAGTTCAAATAACAATACTTGATAAAACTGCCCCTCACTCACACCATCCCTGAAAAACCCATACCGTACACATTATTGTCCAAAATCCATTTGCGAATACAAGATGGATGATACCTGTAAAATATAATACGCTGAGGTTTTTGTCCAGTGGCCCGTTTGAAAGATATGAGCAGCTCCCTACGAAATTCAATATAATTTCATTAAATAAGGCATTTTACCAAAGCCAAAATATAAATGTAAAAGCAACAGAAGTGTAGCCAAAAAAAAGGTTGGTAGTGCCGAGGAGTAACAAAAACGTACTTGATCATTCCACCGGTGACGGTTCCTCGTTGAGGATCCTGCCATACTTTAAACAAATCCTGAATAAGTTCTTGGCGGTGAGCTTGTGCGCTTACTAAGCCAGCATACTTTGTCACCTCAGGCCAGTCTTGAGAGGCAACCACCTGTGTAAAACCCAATTACAGCAATCCAAGTGACAGTGGAACTCCGCAATTTCTTTTTCAAATGACAATCTTTCTATATTTTCATTCTATACTCAGTTGATCTTACAGCAGCAATGGAAGGGCTACTATCCTCCCCGGGATGAGGATGAGTCACGTCAGCACCAAATATGATAGTTGGTCTATCGCTGACCAAGGGTATGCTTCGTGTGAGCGCATCCATGAGAACTGTATTTCTTCCGCCGACCTATAGGTGCCAAAACAATATTAAGATGTAACCATTTCGATAAAAATATCCAAAAAAATCTGGGGGAAAAAGATACGCAACCTTAACATTGATCTTGAGAGCGACATTTGCAAGATACTGTTTGCTCATCTTAAAAACATGCTTAGTCAAACAGCACTGTGAGACTAATCCAAGATCTGTCTCGCAAATCCTTTTAAGATCTCCTGTTGGAAGAAAAACAAAAAACATATTTACGCAATTTGAGAACAGAATAAAATAGGTGAAAAAACATGATCCGGTAGGAACCTAGGAGGCGTACCATATAAAGAACCATTGTTATCAGGCAATATTACAATCAACAAGTCAAGTTCTCTGCCCTGTTGTTTAAGTATGTTCATACAATCCTGGTACCGCGCTTTTAGAGCTCTTTCCACTTGATCAGGTCGAGTGGTCAAAGGAGGCAGGACAGGCTCTAGTGCAAAGTCCTAAATAAAAGGACAATACAAAAGGAAAAAATCAAGAATACCAAAAGTGAGAAAAACTCGGAAAAAAGAGTGCTTCTGCTCATATTGAAACTATTACAGCCTCAAAATAGACATACCATTCCAGATACTTGGCACATCACAGCCAGTTCGTGACAGAATCCCCTAGCAGCACTATCTTGGACACTTCGTGAAAAGTTGATGCACGTCCAGTTACTCACCCTCCCACCATTCACCATTTTCTACAATGCAAAAACGAGAAAATACAATAAAACAGAACAAAGGATAAGCAATGCAAAATCCATAAATTATTTACAAACACCAGTTACCTTCATCATCCAGGGTGTTATCAAAGGCAAGCAGGAAAAAATGTAAAATTATGAAGATCAAATTTTAAAAGCATATTTTTCCAAGCAGAAACATATCTCCAGTTTTCATTCTTTTCAATTTAAACTACAGACTTGTAAGAACGAATAAGAGGCAAAGTTATATTAATGCAACAATGTATAAGAATAACACCATTTCCAACAAAGCACACTCCAAATATGCATCGTTCTGGACCCATACCTTGTTCATCATATTCCACTGGCCAACTCTGGGTAAGCAATCCTTCTCTTTTCCAGTATCATGGTATTTAAGCTAAAGATGCAAGGAGAACCAAATGCAATGATTACCAGTACATTAAAAATTATTGTAGTGACAACATCATAATCATATAATCAAGATCCAAAGAAGCTAACCCAAGGCGCAGGTAGAACTCGAGCCTCAACCGAAGCAAGCCTCTCATCAATTTTTATACCAAACTCCTGTGCATAAGGGTCTTCGTAGTATGCATTGTGATGCACAGTCTGAAAAACAATATGTAAAGATGATGCAACAGACAGCAATCTAAGATAGTTTTCGGTGCCAGAAATGATCACATAACGAAAATTTACTTAGATATCAGGTTAAACCAACTATCCGAATTACTAAGAAACAAATTGTCAACAACCAAATATTTCGATGAAAATCCATTATGGTAAGCAAATGCCATGAACAATATGCTTCGTTACAACAACAGTACGTTTCCATGACAATGCTGCTTAATAAAGCACTTTATAAGAGGTAAAGCAACATAGTCACCTGCAAAATGTCATGCTCCCTATCAATAGGGCGTTGGCAAGTCACCTTAAGAAGAGCAGTAATTTGTTTCTCATTTAACCTCTTTGAGTACCTTTGACCCTCAACTATCTTGCAGACCTGAATGTTAAGCAAGCATATACAGAATTAAAAAGCCGCACAGAACTACTAGCAGAAACAAAAGATATATCACGTTGATACAAGAAATCTGTATATGGAAGCTTAAGAGCAGCAAAATAAATAAATAAATAAATAAAAGTTAATCAATATGCTGACCTCCATGGGAAGGTAGTTAGGTCTCTGTTGATTGCCAACTTGCAAGCAAGGCAAAGTGGTATGTTGAATGTTAAAACCGTAGGTCTCCTGAAAGTATTGGACAACAGACTTCATCGTACCACGGTCGTCCACAGGGAACCTGGTGGCGTGCCATTTCCAAAATATAAAAAT
This sequence comes from Tillandsia leiboldiana, assembly GCA_029204045.2. Taxonomy (NCBI): domain Eukaryota; kingdom Viridiplantae; phylum Streptophyta; class Magnoliopsida; order Poales; family Bromeliaceae; genus Tillandsia; species Tillandsia leiboldiana. The sequence continues at coordinate 18,538,922 of CM055078.1, forward strand.
ACAAACAGATTAGAGCATGCAATAGGCATATAAGATGCGACACACAACCAATGAAAAACCACATACGTCAATTCCCTAGTTGCCTGTGATGTGAGGCCGGATATACGATATTTCCTGCGCATGTTGCCTCGATGCGTAACCTCAACCTTCACACCTCTTAGAGCTTTCTTGATCTAGAAAAAAACCCAGATACACAAGATCAAAGTTAAAAAAATAAAAAAGAACCAACTAAAATATATAGCGAGAGTTCATTGAAATCAACTTCCCAAAAATATCCTAAATCAGTATATGAAGTTTTACAGATGAAAAGCAGACCTTCACACGATCGGCATCAGATAACGGTCTAGCAGAAATGTCTCTGATCAGAAGTTGCGCAACAAAGTCAATTACCGGCAAAGGTTCAATGAAGGCAGTCGAAGACATATCTACAAAAAAAAAAAAATTAAATAAATAAATTTTTTTTTTATTTGAGATAAAGGCAGCATGCTCCCGCTTCATTCATAATGGAGGTGAACTTAGCACATGGGCAGCCGGTTTCTGCAGTGGAGCACCCGGGCCCCGGAAAAAAAAAAAAAAAAAAAAAAAAAAAAAAACTAGGCACAGAATCGGATCCAGTTCGAGCGGCAATCCTAATTTCCGCAAGTAAAGCTCCGAGGCAACGTTTTTGGTTGTCGAAAGTCCTATTTCTCTCCAACCAAATGTTCCAACCAAAAAAAAAATAAATTAAAAACAAATAAAGGCTTCAATAGAATAATCTTGATTATTAAAATACTGTACTGCCGATAAAATTTCTGAAAGATAAAAGCAGGGCTGCAAATAAAAATCACAGCTCAATAATAAATATTTTCACAGCTTCAAGTTCAGGATGTATTTAGCTAGGAGTCATGATATTTAGCAAAATCCAGTTTTTGCTGAAAATCTTTTGACGTGAATTGATGGTGTTAGAAATTTCATATTTTAGTTTCATATCAAAAGTCATCTCACTTCCTGTTTTCAATAACTAAATACCCTAAAAAAATAGTAAATTCCTTCCCCACAAAACCTCTCATTCCTTTTGTGCTCAAGCTCACGTGCTTAAGACAAAATGGATCCTTATTCCAGCTACTATATTGAAATTTTCAAAGAGACGTCGTGATCTTACTAGCACTAACAGAAAAAGGAAATTCAGGTAAGAAGTTGGTCTTAACCAATATTGAGGGACAATCCCATCTGAGTGGGCCTAATACTCTGATAAAAGCCACGCCAACTCTCCAACCCCTCACCAAGTTGCTGACGCCTCCCTAAGTTAGGTGAATAAAATGATCTGCCAACTGGCGAATATCTGCAGTAGCACAAAGTGGAATGTGAGAGTCAACCATTAAAAAATAGAACAAATTATATATTACAGCCATTTGGCAAAGAACAATTACCTTGCAGTAGGTAGTTCACGTAAGACAATATCGAGAACTTGGAGCGCTTCTTGAGGGGCATCCGCCTGCTTTCCAGCCAGAAACATTGCTAAATGGTGGAGATCGGCACGAGCAGCAAATTTGATCAATACTTTAAATGGATTTTCTCGCCTGCATGACAAGCACACAACAGTTAACTTGCAACAGCAAATGATTAATTCAATACGGTATCAGCACACAGTAGTGTTTAAGAAGAAATACCTTGGGCCGCCTAGACCTTCTTCCTCATCATGTAGCGTGATTTCAAAGATTTTGGAAGAGAAAGGCAAAGGGCCTGCAGTATAAAGACTCTTCCTGCCATCATAAGCTGGAAGGCGCCCACCTAGATGTGATTCCCTGTACAGAGACACTAGCTCCGCCATGACAGCACGATTCACACCACGGGAGCTTACTTCTGGTGTAATAGTCACCTAATTTCAAACAGTTTGCAAATGGATAATAGCAGAAGAGATCCATGCCAATAATTGAAAAGGCCAAGGGATGAAGGAAAGGCATACGTCATACTGGTGAAGGTCCTTATCGGGCAACTCAGCGAAGAAATGATTCGCCTTCACGATGCACCTGTCTCCGACGCTGCCCTTTCCAGGGCGGAGTGGAAATCTCACTGACTTGCTAGAAACTGGTTGTATTGCCTGGCTGGTGGAACCAGCACCCTGAACAGCGAGTTGCTGAAACTGATGTTCAATTTGCCCTGAGCTCACCTCCGCAGGCTGAGAGGACGAGCCAGCTTCAGAAAGGGATGATGCAGCCGGAGTGGCTTGATATTGAACTTGGGTTGCTTGGTGCAGCTCGGGATCCGTTCTCGACGGACCTGCGGCGACGGGAACACCACCGCGCCCACCTGTCATGCCACTGCCAACACCCCTGCGACCACCGTAATATTGCTGAGGAGGCATTCCGCCCCGTGGGTGGGAACCACTACGCCCCTGGTACTCGGAAGGTGGGCCACCTGCCTGTTGCCCACGCGCCTGGTACTGCCCACCACCACGACCCTGGTATTGACCAACCCCGCGGCCATGGAATTGTCCACCCCCGCGGCCTCCTTGTTGGGGATGAGCTGGGGCCCAGCCCCGTCCGCCACCCTGTTGCTGTGGCACCGGGGCCCGCTCAGGTCGCTGCTGAGGACCACGTGGTTCGCCACTACTGCTTCCCTCTGTAGACTGAGAGCTCTCTGCAGAGCCAGGGGGTCCAGTTCTTCTTTTCCTCACCATGACTACAGCTGCAAGAGAATAAAGGGAGCAACACTCATCATATAAACAAAATGAAGGAATTGAAAACAATGCCCAAGAAAGAAGAGGGGAAAAAATCACATAACCCGGTGGAATGGGAGCAAATGTATCGAACACATCCAACAAAAAAATGTTCACATATATAGGAACCTCGGAGCTTACCTGCTCCAAATAATCTTTTTCAACAAATATCAATGAAAATTTGGAGCAACTGATGACCAGAAAAAAAAAAGCTTTAGTAGATATTCATGAGAGCCAACAAATGCAAATATAAAATAGAAATATCAAATTTGAATGCAGAAAAAGATTTTATTACAGATTCATCATGGAAATCTGGAATTTCTTTATGGTAGATAAAAGTAATAGTTATTCCATAAATTGGGAATATAAAATAGACAGAAAAATGCATAACAGAGAACTCCAAAAGCTAAGCAAACTATTCAATACCCTACTAGTAGGTTTAATTAGCATTTAGTACAGAACAGCTATATTACGAGTTATGAGCTACAAAACCAGCAGCAGCATTTCATTCACAGTAGAAAGATATTGAAAAGAAAACGCAGCCATAGAAATGCTTATCTTACTTCCAACCAGTATAAACAATAACAATACTGCATTGGCAACCATATTGACACGATGATGACGAATAAATCCAGGGGGCATAACACGTGAAAACAGCAAATAACTTGCCCTTCAGTATGAGATGCGCTAGTGCCACACTATGAAATTACTCTATGTAGCCAAAAGACAGAAGAATCCCCAATAAAAACAAGCATTTACGTTCAAAATCAGAAACAAAACACGAATACTAATTGACAATGCATCACTACAGACAGATTCCACACGCTGACAGAGTAAAACTTCCTTACCGAGGCCCCTATTCTTTGTCTATAACCGGCCCTCTTAACTCTTTGTGATTGTTCCAGAAGAAATGAAACAAAAGATACGGTAGAACTAGGACAGTTAAAGAGTGCAATGCTAAAAGCAGAGAATTTTGTTAGCTTTATGTAAGAGATGATGATAGTATTCACACGTGCAACAGTCTAAGGCCTACACTTAATCATGATTTTAAGTTCATTAAAGCAGGTTTAAGTCATGCAGTAATTAAGCTTTTAGCAGAACACTAAATCTGATGTGACAATCGCCCTCTACTCTAAAAGTGTAATTAATTCTTCAAACTAAAAACAAAAAACAAAAAATGCCTGGAGCAAGAGTCCACCAAAAAGGAATAATTACAGCATAAACCAAAAGAACTTAATAAAGTAGTAGTAAACAAACAACCAACAGAAACAACGAGGAATCGGAACCAACACAGAATGCAACGTTACATGAACGATATAACATGCACGGAACAACTCCAAAAGAGATTTTGCAGGAAGTAGGCACTGTTTCCAAGTGTTGAACATCTTCTCACATTACAGTGTAACGATACACGAAGAGCAATAAACAGAAAGGAGGAAATATGAACAGAGAAAGCTTCACGCAACGGATTGGGATGAGAAATGAGCCTCTTCCATACTCCACAGGAGTTTACAAATCAAACTGCTCCGATCAGGGAAAAATAAAGAAAGTGAAATGGAGGGGGGAAACCTAAGAATCCACCTCCGATCACACAAGAAACAGAAGAACAAACAAGGATCGTTCGAATCCATGAAAAAACAGAGGAAAAGTAACACAAGAGGCGAAGATCGAAGATTTTGCGCCAGATCTGAAGTACTCTAACCGGAAAAGGAACCGTAACAAAGTGTACGGACTCACAATATAAACTAAGCCCATATAACAAACAAATCTCCACCAAAACTCCTTCATCGGCGCATCAAAGAGAACGATCTGCCTCGTCCGGCCACAAAAACCCTAGAAACCTAAAAATCGCTTCTTAAAATTGCGACAAATGGACATGAAAACCAAGGAACACAACTTCTTCCCATCAAACAAGCGCTCTCACCAAAAAAAAAAAAAAAACTTTAAAAAAAATCAAAAGAAAACTACAGAGAGAGATCGGAAGAGGAGATCGAAAAGATCTACTAAGAGAAAACTAAAAAAAAAAAAAAAAACTAAAAAATACAGAAAAAAGAGGTTTGAGGAGCTCGTTACCGTAATCGGAAACGGGAAATGAATAACAAAGCGCTTCCCCTTCCTCCCTTACAAGCGCTTCGTCCCCTTCTCCACCCACTCTCTCCCTACTTCTCTCTCCTCCCTCTCTCTTTCTCTCTCTCGGCGCTCTTCAGAGAAAAGGGAAAGAAAACTCCGCCCCCACTCACCGAGGTATGGGGCAGAACAAGTGTCCTACTCACTATTTAAATGAGACAGCGGGGAGAGTGGGCTTCGGACTATGACACCCGGCCCAACTCGGCGCCCCCCCCCCCCCCACCCCGCCCAACCCTCACCCTCTCGGTTCGACTCGCCCGAGTGTAACCGAACCCGGTCCACTTTTTATCATGGCAAGCGGGCCCCACCCGTTCCCCGCTATTTTTATCTGTGCGGTTCACTCGCTATGATTGGCGGCCACGCTCTCCCTCGATGCAAGCGGATACGACGAATCTTAAAAAAAATATTAATTAATAACAATAACTCGTTGTTTTAAATCAAAACTAAAATCTGATTTAAAAATAATATTTATACACCTCAAAATTATTTATTTAATAAATAAAATTTATTAAATAAATAAAAAATATTTTTATTAATCATATAATATATAACTAATAAAAAAAAATTATTTATTATATAAATAAGATGTACATCTTAGCCCTTTTCAGCGTAGCTAGTCTTGCACACATAGAAAAAAAAACGAGGGTATAATTGTAATTTTGATACGTTGCAGTTTCCGGAATCGGTGGGCCCGCGAGTCACGATCGAGGCGATCTTTAAAACCGGTCAAAGGTTGGGTGTAACGGAAAGGAAGGCTATGTATGTATGCATTTACTGACGCCCGGGGCCCACGAAATGGACGGCCGAGATTCTTTGCTCCAGGAAGCAGTGGTGCAATCGATGATAGGAATAGGGTGGCGGGGATCGAGGGAGATGGAGGGCCCAGATGAGAGGGGGCTGCGAATCGGACGGTGGAGGTGGAAAGTAACAAAACGTAGCTGTCCCGTGGGGCCCACGCGCTCGTACGGGGCTACGCGCGGTTGTTGCTTAGTGGACCGGCGACACGGCGGACGATGCGTGGGCCCCACCCCTATCCCTTCGGGCACTCCCAAGTGGAGGTAAAAATGTGTCCCCGTACTTTCGTATAATTTTTTCAAAATAGAAATACAAATTCGAATACGTATACGTATACGTACGTATATATATACATTAAATGTTAATTTATTATTATTATTATTATTATTATTATTATATTCTTTAAAAGTAAATTTTGATGCGATAAAATATTTTTTAAAATTTTGATGTAGATCGGATTTGAATATTGTTCGAATCATAATAAATTTATTATAATTATTTAATTAAAAAAAGGTATTTGTCTATAAAAAATATTAAAAATATAATTTAAATTTATAATTTAAATATAAGATTTTACTTAAGTTTTAGCTCAAATTTAAACTCAAAATAATATATTAAATTTAATTTATTATTTAAATTCGTAATCAAATTTTGAATTTAAAATCAGACTAACAATTAAAACTTTAAATTTAAAATTAAAATTGAATTGAACCAATTTAGATTGAAGTTCAAAATACAAAAATTACAACTACATCTAAATTTAAATTTAAATTTAAATGTGTATAAATTTAAATAATTATTATTATTATTATCAACACCTCATGTCCTCCGTCTTCTAAGCAAAATCACAACATGCATTTACCTTCCAAATATTTAATAAATAATATAAACAATAATTTTTTAAATATATATATTTATATTTAATTTTTTAAAATATTTAAATAATTTTAAATTTTTTAAAAAATTATTTGCATCTGTATTCACATCACCATCTGCATCCGCATTCAATCGAATCCGAGAAAATGTTGTGGATAAAATTGGATATAATCCGACCCGTTTTCAACACTGCTCTGAAGCCCTAAAACGAACGTAGAAATTTTCCAGTGCGGGGTACCCCGGATTCGCTACAGGCGCGCGGGACCCACATTTCATCCAATGCTTTAAAGGGGGGCCGGTCGGTCGCATGCGGGCGGCGTCGTACTCCGAACAAAAAGCAGAGAGGGCCCACAGTCCCCCCAACTTGGACGTGACCGTTCGTTCGGAAGCTGGCCCGGGGGTGACACGTGGACTGTACGATCGGTGCGCCTCGTGACTCGTCGAGCGCTTAACCGCTTTGCGCCTTTGTACAAGGCGAGTGATGAGTCGAAACGTGTCCCTGGGCCCAAGGTACGCGCCCCGGACGCACACCTAATGCACGCACACCGTACCCACGTGGCGCGTTATAGGAGCGTGTGTGTGCGCGCGCGCCTTTTTTTTGGGTGCAAATAGGAACCCATGTGGAGTAGTAATTAGTTAATTAATTGATAGGGGAACTGAGTAATAAGTAATGAGTAATGGCAAAATAATATTCAACAATATGATATATACATATACAATATATATAATAATAATATATAATATTTAAATAATTAATTTTATTATAAAATTTTATTTTTAATATATATTTTTAGAACGGTATTTCAAATTTTTATTAAATATGTGTAAAATTTGTATTAATTTATGTCGGTAAGCATCACTTTCTTACAAAATGTTTTTTTTTTTTTTTTTTGATGTGATCGCACCATTAAATAATGTTTTTATGTATTATGTATGTATGTATTTTCAGATTTACGAATGACAAATTTTTGAACTGCCCTACACTCTCTATATCTAAAAATAATTATTTTGTATTTATATTTTTTATTTTGTTATTTATTTTTAAGTTCTTAAAATTTTACTTTTTATAAAAATATATAAATATTTTTTTAAAAAAAAAATTCTATTGTTGCCTGTGCATGAGTAAAAACATAAATAGATAATAGAAATCCGGTGTTTTAGATGTTCGATATCTATTAGACAAAGTGAATATATATATATATATATATATATATATATATATATAGTATATATAAGTATACATTTTTTTTAGGAATATATATCTTACATCTAGAGTGGGGTAAATTTCACTCGTCATTCGATATAACGAATAAAATAATATATATATATATATATATATATATATATATATATATATATTAATTAAAAATTTTAAATATTTATTTAAATAATTAATAATATATTAATAAATTAATATAGTATTGAGTACATTTAGACATTTAGTTTTGTGTACAAAATTCTTATTGGGTTTCAATTTAGAATTAATGGATCTAGATAGAATTACGTGTTTTGATTTGTTACTTAACCATTCTCATATCGGACCATTGACAACTACAATGAATGCAAGATTCCACGGCCGGTGAGATGTCGAAATCATCCATTTCTTGACTCAAATTCATTCATTAATAATCATGCAGAAAAAAAAAATT
>CM055078.1:18547076-18572214 GCA_029204045.2 Tillandsia leiboldiana
GGGGGTATTCCCCCCTTATCCCCCTTACCAAACGGCCCCTTAAAACGTATAGATACACGTCCTCAGGTCTCGACTAAACTCAACCTATCTGGACGTTGGGTTTATTGTTGGGTCTCTTACCGTTAGGTTTATTGTGGATCGCAAACAAATATACAGAAGCTTCGTGATCTTTAGTTTTTTTCGCAAATAAATTTCTAAACTTTCAATTTCGATAATTATATTTTTAAAAATTTTATCAAATAGTTTAATAGGCTCTTTTCTTAATTAAAGTTATTAATTACATATTTTTTTTTGGTCATGTATATTGCATATAGTTTTTTAAAACTTTAAAATGCAAATAAATTTATTTTTTATATTATAATATGTAAATTGATGTTTGGTTCAATCTATTACTCACTCATCATGCTTAAATATTAAATTTGAAAGAAAATAATAAATAAATATCTTTATATTTTGAAGTTCTATAGAATTATGTCTACGATATTCGATCAAAACGGCTGTACAAATAATAAATCGCTGAAAGAGAGATTTGTTAAATTATTTAATAAAATTTAAAAAATATAATTATCAAAATTAAAAATTATTGCGCCTATATGCTAAAAAGCTATAGTTCAGAAAGTCTATATACATTTTATAAATATCAAATATCAAAAGGCCTTCTAGTACAGCCTGGTGTCATATTTTATACAAAAGAAGAAACATTCTTGCATCCCGCAAGCAGATATTCCACAGACACTAAAATTAGAAAAAATTGCAAAATAACCAAAATTTTTTTTTATATTATATATATATATATATATATGAAATTTTTATATATATTAGAAAAAAAAAACCAAAATACAATATATGGAAACAAGTACATAAGAAAACAGAATGGTAGCATGAGGGGGAGTTTGGGATTTCTTAATGCAGAGGTAATCACATGAAACTGTGCGAGATTTATTTGCCATGCAAAATCGTGTTAGTTGACAATTTTTTTTATTTCCTTTACTCTCATTAAGAATTTATTTATTTTTAAAATTTTTACAATTATTGTCACTCATCAACTTAGGCTGCGTTTGATTCGGATATAAGCAAAAATTAGTTATTCCGGGAATAGGTATAAGTTCAAGTACAAGCAAGAATTATAATAATTTTGTGTTTGATTGAGTATAAAGGTTGTACCGAGATAAGAAAAATTATGTTTGGTAAGTTAAAGAGGAATAAGAATAATAGAGGAGATTAAACTTTATAAAATAAAATAAAAAAATTTAAAATATTTATAAATTTAAATATTTTATAATTTAAAAAATTTTAATTTTTTAAAAAATAATAATAAGCAACAGGTGGAACAGCTGTTCTACCCTTATACCGGAATAACCTTATACCGGAATAACCTTATACCGAAATAACCTGGTATGGGGGGAACAGCTGTTCCCCCCACACTTAGGTATCGTTTGGTTCGGGAATTAGTGAGAATTAGTAGTACCAGTTATAAGTATAAAGTACGGAACAAGGGTAAAAAAGTGTTTGGGATAGTTCTAGGGATAAGAGATTTTGTATTTGGTATGATAATGAGGAATAAGAGGAATAAAGAGGTTAAGTTGTGTAAATTACTTTTTTACCCTCAAGATTTAATATGTGATAAAAGTTGTTAAAATCTAATTAGTTCGTTTTAATTAATGAATTAAAGCTTTAAAAAAATTAAGATAAAATCAAAATCATAATCAAATTATATTTTTTTAAAATAATATTTAATTTAATATTTTTTTTCTCAAATTAAATTTAAAATTTTAAATATAAAATTTCAACATTTAAATTTTAAAATTTAAAATTATATAATATTATTTTAAATTATAAATTTTAAACATAAAATTTTTTAATTTTCAAATAATAACTTTTACTTTCTTCGTTTTAATTAATGGATTAAAGCCTTACAAAAATTAAGATAAAATTAAAATCAAAATCAAAATCAAAATTATAATCAAAATCAAAATTAAATTTCAAATTATATTTTATGAAAATAATATTTAATTTAACATTTTATTTGTTTAAATTAAAGTTAAAATTTCGAATATAAAATTTCAAAAGTTAAAGTCTTACAAAAATTATGATAAAATCAAAATCAAAATAAAATTTCTAAAATTTTGAAAATAATATTTAATTTAATATCCAATTAAATTAAAAAAAGAGATGAGAGAGAGGGATTTGTGATGATGAGAGTGTATTGGGAAGAAGAAAAAAAGAGAGAGGAGAGAGAAATTTGTGATGATGAGTGTATTGGGAAGAAGAGAGAGAGAGGGGAGAGAGAGGGATTTGTGATGATGAGAGTGTATTGAAAAAAGAGAAAGGAGGGGAGGAGGGGTAATTTGGTAAAAAATAAATTTATAAAATAATGGGTAAGAACTGTTATTTCAGCTTATTCTGTTTGTACTGGAACTACTGTACCTAATAGTTCCCCCTTTGTTCAATAGTGTTTGGGTACAAAGGGGGGATATCCCCCTTTGTACCCAAACCAAACAAAGCCTTAAAATGTTGTTTGGGTATAAAGGGGGATAACCTCTTATCCCCCTTATACCGGTTGCCAAACGATGCCTTAACAACCACAATTGTAAGTTGCTATTCATGAAATATTGCTAGGCAATAAACTTTTTGATCTTCCAGTAAAAAAAATACTGATCCATTACTAGCGGTTAGTAGGATTAGAGGTTTTTTCGATGAGTGGGAGGGGTCGTTTTAGAGAAGGTTTTGAAATTTTCGTCTAGTAGTTTTTTTTTTTTCTTTCTTTTTTTTAGAGATCTTACTATCTCACTTATATTGTTTAGTTCATTGTTCTATTGAATGAAGCGGATACTTTGCTATCTTTTTTTTCAAAAAAAAAAAAAAAAACAATAAACTTGAGCTGGGCCAATGCCTATAACGCCGAACCTACTTCAGATCTAACCGAACCCAATTGCAGATAAGATGCGTTGCGCATAGTGTGATAGCTTATATAGATTCATTAAAAATATAAATTATACAGTTTTAATGCGTTAAGCATAGTGTGATAGCTTATATAGATTCATTAAAAAAAAAAAAGTTATATTTTTAAGCCCAATAGCTTTTAATTTACATAATAACTAATTAGATAGATCTACCGAGTCATGCATTCATGATACATAATCCTCATTCTTCTATACGCTTCCTCTTTCATGTATACATAATCCTCATTCTTCTCCTTCACATTTTTTCGACCCGATCCGGATCCAAGTTTCTGTACCCGGATATTTTCGGGTTAAAATCCGAATCCAACCTATCAATAGCTGTTACCAATGCGGTCCACGTGGCGGATTTTCAACCGTCGATTGTTCTTGATGGCATCTAGGGTTTCCTCGCCGCTCCTTCTCTTTCCTATATATAACAACTCGCCGATTCCGCCCCTTCTCCCAAACGAGTCGACATCGGTACTGCTCCTCTTCTTCTTCTCCTCTCTAAAATTAGGGTTTCGTCGTCTTCTTCCTTTTTAGGGTTTCCTCGCCGCTCCTTCTCTTTCCTATATATAACAACTCGCCGATTCCGCCCTTTCTCCCAAACGCGTCGCCATGGGTACTGCTCCTCTTCTTCTTCTCCTCTCTAGAATTAGGGTTTCGTCGTCTTCTTCCTTTTTAGGGTTTTGTTGTTATTATTAGGGTTTTGTTTTTCTTCTCCTGTGCGTCGGGAACTGATTACCGTCGGATCCGATCGTAGCCGCCGCGTATGAGTCGACGCTAAAACCATCTCTTCTCTATCATCTGCTCCCATCTCTTTCAATCTGGGCCGTTGGAGGCCTATTAGCAGATGATGGAGACATTTTATGCTTCTTTTTTTTTTTTTTTTTTTTTAAAGTATATGGCCGTTGGATTGCGGCGGAGGAGATGATGATCCTTTCCCCAGACGATCGACGATGAGCATAACGTGCGCTGTTTTGTTTAATCTCTTCGGAGAAACCAAGCCATGGAATCTGATCCTCTCATAATTTCTTTTTTTTTTTTTTTATTTTGTTGGTTTAGATTAATTATTCGTATTCAGATGAAATAGCGATAGATAATTATGTAGTATACATGGTGGAGATGATGATCCTTTCCCCAGATGATCGACTCTGATTATAACGTGCGATCGTTTTCATCTTCCTCTTGATTTGAGGAGGAGATTAAGCCAGGAATCTGATCCATCCATCTCTTTAATGGTTTTTCCTTTTTACTTTTTCATATTTATTAATCTAGTTTTTTTTTTTTTAAAAAAAATTTGGTAAATTCATTCCTACTGCAATAAAAAATAAAAGTGTTGCGAAATATGTTATCAATCCAATAAATATAGCTATACAAATTTCAAGCAGTTTTAATCTGAGAGTAAAAATTTGATGAAAGATGTATTACCAAAACATACCAGGGACTGCTAATTCAAATTTTGTAGTAAATTGTGAGCTATAGACTTCTCTGGGTTTATGGTATGTTTGTTGGGCTGGATCCTCCTCACACCATAGGACCCAATTTTAATGTACGAATAAATTTAATTATAAGAGCGAAAAAATTTAAAATAGTAAATATTATTTTGGCAATATCAATTTTCTTTTGGGCTGTATATTATTTATGTTATTAAAAAATGGAACAAAAAAATAAAATTTTATTGTATTAAAAAAAAACTATTGTAAGTGTAGCAGCATTTTCTACCGAGGGATGAATAGGCAAACTATTGTCATTGTTTTACTTAAATGTGTTTTACTTATCCGTACAATTTCTCATCCAACTTAATGTTTTGTATTTAATGTATATAAATAAATTGTAAGTGAATAGAATTTATTGTCTAAAAATCAACAATATATGAATAAAAATATTCAATTCAAAAGAATAGGTGAGCATGGACAGAACCTGTTTTGTATTGACACTCAAGATTTAATATATAAAATAGAGTTTTTGGATCGGAAAAAATATAATATAATTTATTTATTGTAATATGTGAAATAAAATATAAGTAAAATTTATATATTTTTAAAATTACAAATTTAATTATAAATTTTTTATTATTAAATTTATATTGAAATTTATATAATTGTATTATTATTATTATTTTCTGATTTTATAATTATATAAAATTTAATATAAATTTAATGGTAACAAATTTATAAGCATAGTTTAGCTTGCTTTTGAAAGTATATAAGTTCTACTCATAAAATATTATATATAAAAATAATTTTAAACATAACTTTGAAGTGACATATATATGAACTAGGCTCGAATAGCATGGATAGTATCAAGTTATTGATGTTATTAATTTTTTAGTAATTAGATTAAAAGATATGACGATTTTTCAGGTCTGTTTGGAATGGGGCTAGAACAAAGAATAAGAGGATATTTTTTTTATTCTATCAAACGTATCAGAAATTATTCGGTAAAGTAGTTCTATTACAAACAGAATAAATTGGAACAATAGTTCTTATCTATTATTTTATAATTTTTTTTTTTTAAAACTATCTCTTTTCCCCTCCTTCTCTCTTTCTAATACATTCTCATCATCACAAATTTCTTTCTCTTCTCTCTCTTTTTTTTTTTTTTCCAATACGTTTTCATTATCACAAATCTCTTTTTTTTCTTTCTTTTTTTTTTTTAATTTAATTGGATGTTAAATTAAATATTATTTTTAAAATTTTAAAAATTTTGTTTTGATTTTGATTTTATCATAATTTTTGTAAGATTTTAAATTTTAAAATTTTATATTCAAAATTTTAATTTTAATTTAAACGAATAAAATATTAAATTAAATATTATTTTTATAAAATATAATTTGAAATTTGATTTTGATTTTGATTTTGATTTTAATTTTGATTTTAATTTTATTTTAATTTTTATAAGGCTTTAATTCATTAATTAAAACGAAGAAAGTAAAAGTTATTATTTGAAAATTAAAAAATTTTATGTTTAAAATTTATAATTTAAAATTAATATTATAAAATTTTAAAATTTAAAATTTAAATGTTGAAATTTTATATTTAAAATTTTAAATTTAATTTGAGAAAATAAAATGTTAAATTAAATATTATTTTTAAAAAATATAATTTGATTATGATTTTGATTTTATCTTAATTTTTTTAAAACTTTAATCCATTAATTAAAATGAACTAATTAGATTTTAATAATTTTTATCACATATTAAATATTGAGGATAAAAAAGTAAATTATCCCAACCTAATCTCTTTATTTTTCTTATTTTCCATTCTCATACCAAACATAAAATTTCCTATTCCTTCAACTATCTCTGGAATAGCTAGGTCCGTATTTTATTTAAGAGCTACAAATATGGTAGCACTAAGGATGGTGCTATCGATAGTATCCCAGCCGGACTTCATATATATATATATATATATATATATATATATCAATAAAAACATCTATTTGAGAGTTTTTTAGGGGTGACGTGTCACCCTCTTATGCATTTCTTGCTTCGGAATCCGAACCTGACTCCTTGGCTTCTCCCCCACTCTCTCTCTCCCTGACCCTAGCTCCGAACCGCCTCTCTCTCTCTCTCTCACACACAAGTGTCCGAACCGCCTCTCTCTTTCTTACTCTCTCCCTCAAAAGAAAAAAATCTACCCCTCTCTCTCTCTCTCTCTCTCTCTCTCTCTCTCACGCACACCATCCCGTCGCCTGAAGCCCGCCTCCCTCCGCGACCGCGACCGCAACGGCCTTCCTCTCTCTTCCTCCCCCCGCGCGGGTCCTCCGCCGTTCCCTCGCCGCAGCTCGACGGAGGTTGAGGCCGGTGGAGAGGCGGTGCCTGCTGCGGTTGATGAACGTGGGCCACGCGACCTTCCTCCTCCGCCGAGCCGAGTGCTTGACCTAAGAAAAATCGGTTTCTCCGCCCCCCCCCCCATACACAACAACTCCTCGGTCGCTCCCCCCTCGCTTCGGTTTCCCCCCCTACTCCTCCCCTAACCCTAGCAGAAGTAGCTCCCTCTACTCTACAGAGCTCGCCATGGTCGTAGTGGCCGCCACCGCGCAGGCCCCGGGCGCCGCCCCCGCCGCCGCCCCGACCTTGCCGCCCAAGGCTGCGCCCGTCGCTCCTCCCACGGCGCCACCGACCCCAGCCCCGGCCCCCACGGCCCCAGCTCCGGCCCCCAAAGCCCCCGCCCCGGCCCCCTCCATTTCCCCTTCCGCCTCACCCCCGGCGCCCCCTACCTCCTCCTCCCCGTCCCCCTCCGAAGCCCCTTCCTCCCCGGAGACCCCCGCCTCCGCCGTCTCCGCCCTCCGCCCCGCCGCTCTGCTATTCTCCGCCGTCGCCGTCGCCTTCGCCTTCGCCGCCTTCTAGATCGACCCATCCCCCCTCTTCCCCGAGGATCTGATAGTGATTGATCCGCCGCTTGCTTCATTATTTCCACATTATATATTATGTGATTTTTATCATTCAGATCGGATTCCTTATTTCCCTTCATCTTCTTTTTTTGTATTTTTTTTTTTTTTTTTGGGTTCAGTATCCTGATCGACGGCCTGTGCGAGTCGGGGAAGCTGAAGGACGACATGATGGTGTGGAAGCACATGCTGAGCAGGGGGTGCAGTCCGGAGGTGGTCGCGTACAGCTCCATTATCAAAGGGCTCTGCTCCCGCCTCCTCCTCCTCCGTGCCGACCCCGCCCATCTCATTTGCCGCGTCTTAAAGGACGTAAGCGTCCTCTTCTCTCTCTTTTGAGTATATATGCATGATTTTGAGACTAAAATATAAAATTTTTACTAAGGTTTTCAACAAATTACAATTTGGTTCCTATTCTTTCACATGGAAAAGGCTCATGTGGTAATTTTACCATTTGAAAATATATATACTTAAAAATACAGTATAGTGTATGGATGAAGAATTTGAGGGTTCCACAGAACATTATCAATGATATGGATGGGATGTTTGATTGAGATGCATTAAATAAACTGATTTTGCTGAGAATAATTTTAGTGTTTATTTTGTCTCGATGTGTGCTTTTAATTATAATTTATTTTTTTTATTATTAATAAAATATTTATTTTTTGTGTCAATTTGCAAGATCTATAGTGTGATATTTTTTTAATTCTTGATCGATAATAATTTATGAAATTATAACTCAGGTATGATTTTGGCTCACTCATTTTTACAAAAAAGCTGCTGCTTCAGAAGCCAACATAAGCAGGTATTAATCTCTCAAATGGCAGTATCTTTGTAATAGCTTTCTATTTTATGGACCATGCATTCAAAAAGGAAAAAAAACTTGGGGTGTAAAGGCAGTGAGAAAAAGAGTGCACGTGAAGAGGAGGATGGTTGCTAACCTCTGAGCAGACATTGCATGATGGAGAGAGATAGTATCATTTCTTCCCCTTTAATCTTTTATCATACATAACCCCTTCCTTTATATACATGCTTTACTTTTTCTTTCCCCCTAACTTTTCTATGCACAAGTAGCACTAAAATGTGCTCGGAGAATCTTCTTATCAATTGTTTGTTCATTCATGTTAATGTCCTGAGGAGACTTTGAGGTTCTAAACTTGCAATCTTTTTTTATATAATTACATCTATCATGTGGGAGAATAATTAGTACTTACTAAGTTGAAGGTTTGATAAAAACTTTTGGTGTGAGTTTCACCATACATCTTGATTACTTGCGGTGTACAAGAATCAGTAAATATTTCTACTGGTTAAACCATAATGCTCTCTTGGTGAAAGCATAAGAAACAAACTGTTTTGGGTATTAATTAGTGTCTTATTTGACATTGATCAAGTTGATCTTGCTCCTTTTTTTTTTTTTTTTTCTTCTTCTTTTAGTGTTGCAGAGATTGGACCAGACAGTGAAGGAAAAGCAAGTCATTAGATGTCCCCAGAATGAGAGAGGAACCATGCGAATGTAAGAAAAAGTTGGAAGAATTCACAATTTATTGAGTAAAACTTTATGTTGTTGGAAGACTTCTCATCTTCTTGAGTAAAAATTTCAAGTAGAAAAACTGGGAAAACCCCATCTTTTTTTTTAAAAAAAAGGGGTGGGGGTGGAAGGTGAAAACACATAGGGAATTAAAAATCTGAAAATATATCAAAACATTGGGAAGGAGGAAAAATGGGTGGAAAAAAAAATAAGAAATCAAAATAAGGGAACAACCAAATTCAAAAGATCATTTAATTATGTAAAAACAATATTTGTAGCTTCCTGAGGTTATTCGTGGCTTGAATGAATGTTGAAACCTGTATATATCACCCTCCAAACTACAAGATTTCACTCCTTTGCTCTTTGTGAGTGTTCTCTGAGGCAAGATCTATCACTTAGCCTACAGGTCAAATAGGACAAATATTCTGTAGGGAGATTTCCTTTTGTTTGAGCCTTTATTATTCATTTTGCCAAGAAGCTTCGTTGGTTTCTTTTCTCTTCTCTTTTAATGTGCTCTATTTGTCATCTTATTTATCTTAGATTTCAGATTTTGTTTTTGCAAAAGCTGATTTTGGAACCGAACTGGCTTTGAGTACAAGGATGGAGCTGGATCCAGGTAATCATATTTGACTAATATGGATTGCGAACTTCCAAAAATTTAGATTGTAATGCTAAACCATGGGTTCAAATTTTCTTTTTTGTTCTGTTTATTCAATCACAGCTGCCTGGTGGCAACAGCATGGGATCAATTGCCCCGAGTTGCAACGAATTGCCATTCGCATATTGAGCCAGACATGTACATCTCGTGGTTCCGAACACCACTGGAGCACGACTGGAGCGCCTTTGAGATTTTGTATATATATATATATATATATATATATATATATAATTTGATATGAAAAGATTTTGTATAGGAAAAGATTTTGTAAGTTTATTAGTTAAATATTTAATTTTATTTGATTTGATTGATGTGATATTAAAAATAAATATATTATTATATATAAGATTTTATAAGATTTACTAGATTTCCAAAAAAAATTTATAATTTAATTTTATTTGATTTGATTGATGTGATATTAAAAATAAATATATTTTTATATATAAGATTTTGTAAGATTTACTAGATTTTCAAAAGATTTTCATGATTTAATTTTATATGATTTGATTGATGTGATATTAAAAATAAATATATTATTATATATAAGATTTTGTAAGATTTACTAGATTTTTAAAAGATTTTTAAAAGATTTTTATGACCCCTCACTTTTTTTTAGAAATAAATAAATATCTTATATAGAAGATTTAATATCTTATATACAAGATTTTCTAAGATTAATATTTCAATATGATGTGATTTGTGATATTTCTAAAAAAGTTGATTTTCGAAAAAATTTTAAGAGATTTTGTCATTACTATCAGTATTTTACAGAAATAAATAAATATCTTATATACAAAATTTTCTAAGCTTAATATTTTTTTGATTGATGCGATATTTCGAAAACAGTTGATTTCTAAAAAATTTTCAAGAGATTTTTTTTTATCATAACCCCTCTCTTTTTCTTTAGAAATAAATATTTTATATACAAAATTTTTTAAGATTAATATTTCAACTTTTTATTTTTTAAGAAATAAATAAATATTTTATATACAAGATTTTTTAAGATTAATATTTTAATATGTAATGTGATTTGATTAATGTGATATTTTCAAAAAAGTTGATTCTCGAAAGATTTTCAAGAGATTTGTTATCATAACCCTTCTCCTTTTCTGTGCATAACATAACTGGATTTTTACAGATTTGCTATCATGGCTACTCCTTTTTTCTAATTCTAAAATTTCTATAAATAAAAAATTTAAAAATAAATAAATATATCTTATATGCAAGATTTTTTAAAATTAATATTTTAATATGTGATATGATTGATGTGATATTTTTAAAAAAATTGATTCCCAAAAGATTTTCAAGAGATTTTATCATATAACCCCTCTTTTTCTTTAGAAATAATATTTTAATATGTGATGCGATTTGATTGATGTGATATTTTTAAAAAAGTTAATTTTCGAAAAATTTTCATGAGATTTTATCATTACTACCCGTATTTTGCGGAAAAATAAATAAATATCTTATATACAAGATTTTCTAAGATTAATATTTCAATATATGATGTGATTTGATTGATGTGATATTTTTAAAAACGTTCATTCTCAAAAGATTTTCAAGAGATTTTTTTTATCATAACCCCTCTCTTTTTCTTTAGAAATAAATAAACACACACACACACACACACACACACACATTATATATATATATATATATATAAAATTTTATGAATATCAATTATATTATGTTTAAACGTATTATATATAACAAATTTAACATACAAAGATTTTTACAATTTTAATGGCAAAAATATTTTAATTTGACTTCAAGTTGACTTTATATCTTAAATCATTTTGTAATTTTTTTTCTTAATTGTATATATTTTTTGGTATAAAAATATTTAAAAAATTCTCAATTTTGTATCTTATTTAACTAAATATATAATTTTATGTGTGATTATAATTTATAGAACTCTAAAATTATATTTTTTTTAGAAATTTATTGTACCCAGGAAAAAAAAAGAAAAGGAAACAATAAAGTAATTAAATAGTTGTTGCAAAAAGGGCATCAGTATTTAATTTAAGTAAATATTTTAATTAAAAAATAATAATAAGTTTTAGTGCAGATTTACATGAGTATCTTCTTTTACTCTTTCCAAGACCTATCATGATTTTGCAAAGATTTGAAGAAATAAAAATATTATATATAATTTTAGTTAATATGTGTATTTACATATAATATATAAATATATGATTTGATTTGATTGATGTTGATTATGGTAGATTTGGTATTATGAGTACTCTCTTTTTCTTTTCTCAAGATTTATCATGATTTTTTAAAGATTTGAAGGAATAAAAATATTATATGTAATTTTAGTTATATATATATATATAATATATAAATATATGGTTTGATTTGATTGATGTTAATTATGATAGATTTGCTATCATGAGTAACTTTTTTCCACTTCCCAAGATTAATAAAAGATACTCACAAAATTTTGTATTTAAATATAATATATAAATATGTGGTTTGATTTGATTGATGTTGATTATGGTAGATTTGCTATCATGAGTACCTCTTTTTCTCATCGCAAGATACCCACAAGATTTTGTAAGTTCTGATTTCAAAATAAAAATATAAAATTATATTATATATTTATATTTATTACATATAATATTAGTTATTCAAAAAAAATTGCACAATTTCCCACAATTTAAAATGAATATTTAAATATAATATATAAATATATGATTTGATTTGATTGATCTTAATTATGGTAGATTTTCTATCATGAGTACCTCTTTTTCTCTTCCCAATAAGATTTTGCACAAATTCCCACAATTTAAAATGAATATTTAAATATAATATATAAATATATGATTTCATTTGATTGATTTTGATTATGGTAGATTTTATATTATAAGTACCATCTTTTGCTCTTCCCAATACTATCATGATTTTTCAAAGATTTTGAGTAGATTTTCACATGTATAATTTTCGTCTCATATTATTTAATCGTAAATGACAACTTAAATTAGTTTTTTATGTATAATAATAAGATTTTTATGAAACCTATTCTATAATTTCTTTTTCATCCTTTCATAATGTGATATGCTATTATTTTTTTACCAAATTTACTATCATAGTTTCTCTTTGTCCCTAGCTTGCTTTGATATAATATTTACAAATTTCCATATATATAATATAATTGTTTCTTCTTTTTTTTTATGTCATGTGATAAGGATTATTATATTTGGTATCATTCCTATATATAATTTCCCTTCCTCCTTTCATGATGTGATATACTATTATTTTTTTACCAAATTTGCTATCGTAGCTACTCTTTATCCTTAGCTTGCTTTGATGTGATGTTTACAAATTTTTATATATTTTCTAGAGATTGTGGTAGATCCTCATAAATTCTATAATGATATCTAATATAATAATAATCATAACATCCTAATATTTTATATATATATATATATATATATATATATATATATATATAATTTCTCTTCTTTTTTTTTTTTTATGGATGTGCTATTGTTTTTTTCCCAAATTTGATATCATAGCTGCTCTTTGTCCCTACCTTACTTGATGTATTTCTCCTCTCTTTTTCTTGATGTGATGTTCGATTGTCTTTTCACCAAAATTGCTATAATAGCTACTCTTTGTCCCTAGGTTATTTGATGATGTGATGCATGTTTACTAATTCCCACATATTTTATAGAGATTTTTTAGGGATTCCAGTAGTTTCCCATAGATTCTATAATGATATCTAATATAATAATGACATCAAACTTCTTAATATTTTTAAAAAATATAACTATATAATATAATCCCTTCTTCATTTTTCTTGATGTGATTTGCTATTCTCTTCTTATCAAATTTCCTACCATATTTACTCTTTATCCTAGGTTACTTTAATGATACCTAATATAATAATAATAGTATGAAATCTCTTAATATTTTATTTCAATATATATATATATATATATATATATATATATATATACCTCCTTTTTTTTGATGTGATATATGTGA
This sequence comes from Tillandsia leiboldiana, assembly GCA_029204045.2. Classification (NCBI taxonomy): domain Eukaryota; kingdom Viridiplantae; phylum Streptophyta; class Magnoliopsida; order Poales; family Bromeliaceae; genus Tillandsia; species Tillandsia leiboldiana. The sequence goes on from CM055078.1 coordinate 18,560,587, forward strand.
GAATTAGTAAAAATATGACATCAAGTAATCTAGGAAGGTGTGTGTATCATAACATATTCAAGTTTAGAACCGCTCTTTTTTTTCTGTGCATAACATAGCTAGATTTTCACATATTTGCTGTGATAGCTACTTTTTTTTTTGTTCCTAAGATTTTTATAAATGTGAACTCTTTTTGTCGGATATGTTAATTTCAAAAGATTTTCAACTAATTTTGAAATAAAGTTTGTCACATCCTGGCAGATCTGCTATCATACCTACTTCGTTTTGCTATCCCTAAAATTTCTCTTAATTCCAACTCCATATCGCGCACACTCAGAAGTAGAGGATGCTGGAGTAAAATTTTAAGTCCTCATTATTATTTATTACTATTATTCTTTTTGTATTATTTATTAATTTTATTTATTTATTTAACTTGGTGCGAACGAAAATCCTTTTAAAAATTTTAATATATACAAATTTTGAAAATTATGAAGTTCTAAAGATTTTGAATAGATTTTGTCAGATTATGACAGATTTGCTATCATAACTACGCTTTTTTCTGTCCCTAAGAATTTTATCAATAATAATTTTTTCAGTATAGTATGTTCCTCTTTTTTTCCTATCTATAAAATCATTATAGAGTCTAAGATTACTATAAATATATACTCATCATCTCTATAAACATTGATTTGATTAATGTAATACTTTCGAAAATGATTAATTCATAAAGATTTCGAGCAGATTTTGTCAGATTATGACAGATTTGATATTATAGGTGCTTTCTTTTTCTGTCTCTAAGATTTCTAGATTATAGGTACTCTATTTTTCTGTTCCTAAAATTTCTATAAATACTAATTCTTTCAGTACATTTTACCTGAAATTTGAAGTAAATAAGGTAATTAAAGATAAAGAACATGATCCTCATTCCATTTACTATTATATATATAATTATAATTTATTTATGATATCAAATTATTTATATTGAATATCAAATTATTTACATTGATTGTAGGTTTGCTGAAGCAAGCCCATCTAATAGAGAGAGCAAATGAAGATTTATCGGTTGTCCTCCATACAGTTTACTTTTTTAATATTAGGTGTTTTTTCGAGAAACTAATTTAAATTAAATGTAATATGTCTAACTATTTCTAACTTTCAAATATAATAAATTATGTCTAATGTCTAATTATCTCTTAATTACCGCAGCGAAGCGCGGGTGTTTAACTAGTATATACTAAATTGTGATGCCCAATAGCATTGTAACAACCAATTCATGTTAACTTTTAATTGCTACAAAATTTTAATTCTTTTATAATTTTAAAATCTATAAATTTGCTCATACTCAACTTCTGATTTTTTTTTTTTTTTTTTATTACAGAGAAAGGAATCATGCTATATTCTTTATTAAACAAAAAAAAAACAAAATACAAAACACGCAAGGAAAGGCTCTTGCCCTTATATTTTCAAAAAATAATTATTTTGTTCTAGTTAAATAGATTACTAAGTTGATAGTCAATTATTGATAGCTAATCCTTTGCTATTAAAATTAGGTATGGTAATCTAGCCCGCTGTTTGTCAATTGGTTCGTGTTCAGCTTGAATTGAGTTCAAAATCTAATATTTTAAATGAGTCGAATATAAGTCGAATTTTTGTTCAAATTAAATAGCTCACCAAGTTGATAGTCACTTATTGATAGCTAATCATTTCGTATTAGAATTATGGGTCGTAATCAAATCTCTCGTTTAGTAAATAAGTCGAATACATGTCAAATTTTTTAGCAAGTTAACTAAATAAGTCGAACAAGAGCTGGATTCAGCTTGTTTGTATTCAGCTCAATACCGGTTCAAATATATATATTTTATATTTATATAATTTATATAATTTAAATTTATATATATATATTAATTATAATTATATATAATATAAATTTTTATTATGTAATTTTTAGCACAATTTAAATATAAAGTCAAGTAATTTTATAAAAAAGTTTATTTATATATACTGAGACATAATATTTTTTAAAGTATTACAAAATTAATTTAGCTCATGAAATTGTGTTTTTGGTCATTAAATAATAATTTCTTATAAGACTCATCATTATATATGATCCAAATACTGCTAAGATTGATTTAATGATCAAAAATATTATAGCATCAAAATATTATACATATACATATTATAAATTCTTACTATATAAATTTTAGATTTACTTAATATAAAAAAATTTATCATTTGTGAATTTTAATTATTAAATTAAAATTCTAATTTTTGTACTTCTTTTAATTTTTTACGATAAAACTGAAAAATTAATTTATTATTCGCGAACTAGCTTCTTCAGTTCGTTTATTACCAAGTCAAAAACTGAACACCAACTGATTTTTTCATGTCGGAATTTTAATTAGTCAGTACACGAGACGATTTGGCTTGTGCTGTGCCCATTGAGGCCCCTCTTTAGAGCCATCTATACCAATACATTAAAGGGGAAGCCTAAACGGCCTCCCCGCATTTCACGCTTCACCGTACATTTGAAAAAGACAGATGGCCCTCTCTCTCTCCCTCAGCTTTCGGGGCCTTTTTCTTTTCTCATTGATGGCTCTCTCTCTCTCTCTCTCTCTCCCTCTGAGGCCTTTTTCTTTTCTCATTGAAAGGACTCTATACCAATACATTAAAAGGGGAAGCCTAAACGGCCTCCCCGCATTTCACGCTTCACCGTACATTTGAAAAAGACAGATGGCTCTCTCTCTCTCCCTCAGCTTTCGGGGCCTTTTTCTTTTCTCATTGATGGCTCTCTCTCTCTCTCTCCCTCTGAGGCCTTTTTCTTTTCTCATTGAAAGGACAAATGGCTCTCTCTCTCTCCTTCTGATTTCTCATTTCTTGGGGCCTTTCTTTTTTCTCACCAACTCCGCTCTCTCTCTCACCAACCCTCACCGACTCCGCGGCGAAGCTCTCTCCTCACCAACTCCGCCGCGGCATGGGCGCTCCTAACTCTCTCACCAACTCTCACCGGCTACGTTTCGGAGTTCCCGCCGCGACATGGGCTCCGTTTCGGAGTTCCCGCCGCGGCATGGGCTCGCTAACTCCGCCGCGGCATGGGCGCTCCTAACTCTCTCACCAACTCTCACCGGCTCCGTTTCGGAGTTCCCGCCGCGGCATGGGCTCGCTAACTCCGCCGCGGCATGGCCACTCCTCACCGACTCTCTCTCAACAACTACGGCGTGGTCTCTTACTACCCATGACCCTCTCTCCTTCTCCCTCTCTCCCCCTCTCTTCCTTACTTTATTCGGCTATATATATTGTTGGAATGCTTATGTAAAGAGGGATGCATAAGATCTCTTGAATACACACCCTAGCATGGATTGGTATCAAATTACTTGATGCAGTGGCTGCCAAGATCTCTTGAATACACACCCTAGCATGGATTGGTATCAAATTACTTGATGCAGTGGCTGCCAGGTAAAAGAATATATAGTTCTTTTATTCTCCAGGGTAAACAATGGTGCTGTCACGCCCCGGAACCCGGGCTCGCCAACAGATCCGCCGTGCACACGGGATTTCCCGAGTACACGAAGCGCTGGTAACCTGCTCAGATATCGGATGTACAATAAAGGAGCATAATACAGAGCTGAAATAGAAGAACCACATAGTATCTCATACTGGAACTAAAAATAAACTGTAATATGTACAATAATCTCCCAGCTCACCAAAATAATACAACCAGCCGGCGAAAGCCAGACTCAAAATAAAAGGAGAATATCACAGTCTGAGTGAAGGGTACAACGTCTATCTACAGCTCTCAGTCTCCCAGGAGATCTATCTACTCAGCGATCCCCTTACCTTTATCAGCCGCTGATAGCCTAGCAGCTCCCGCAGACGACTCTGCAAAATAAAGAAGAAGAAAGAGAAAAACAGTAATGGGGGTGAGAACTACCAGATAAACCAGTAGCCTCCCCTAGTGGGCAAAACCTCAACTCTGACGCACCCACTAGGACTACTAGAGGCCCGAAAGGAAAAAGTGGTAAAGCTGTAAACAGAACTGCTGAATAAAGGGAAACCACCACTAGCATGCCTCTAAATGCAGTGCCAAAAGGAATGACTGTATGTATGCATCAGTATCTAACATGCCTGCCTGAATAAACCCAATCTTATGCCACCAGTAAAACTGGTACTGCCTGCTGTGCCTTGCCTGCCAAATCGGGTATGCTGGCCAATGCATAACACCGATAGGGAATGAGAGTCTCAAGGACTCAAGCCTGCCTGTAACACACTCCGGAGTGGCACTCGAGGGGAGCGACCCACACGAGTAAAAGTACCTCAGTAATAAGTATCATAAGTGTCGTAAACAGCAGGACTGGATCATGACTATGATCAAAGTGGGAAAAGCCATCCACTAAGAAAACCCTGATCTGATGCCATAGTACTCAATAAGTGGGAAAAACCATCCACTAGAGAAAAGCCCGATCCCCTGCTGATGCCTAAAATAGACCAGACTCAACCCCATTCTGATGCAAGGATAAATATCCGGCCGACCGCCTACAGTCCGCGGTCACCGCAACACCCCACAAGTTTATAATCTAACATAACCCTGGCTATACTATCCCAAACCCCTGCTCATACTCGAGCGACAACCAACTGAAAGCAAAAGAGAGCAATAAAACATGTCAAGTCTTAATATGATAGTGTAGCAATAAATAGTGGCCCTACCTGATGTCCGGGCATGCATGCAACTGTCTTTATTTTAAAAGTTGTAAAATAGTGTCAAAGATTTGAAAAGATTGATTTACTGAATAAAAGTCATTTGCATGCGAGATTATAGCCTTTGTCTTAATCACAGTGTCCTAATATAAGTCATCATATCATCTGTGGGGTTATATTAAATTTTAGGAGAGTTCGTCCCAGCGGTTCTCGTCAATTGTCACATTAGTTCGTCCCAATAGTTCTCATCAATTGTCCTGTTAGTTGTCCTGTTAGTTTGTCCTGTTAGTTGTCCTGTTAGTTTGTCCCAATGGTTCTTATCAATTATCATATTAGTTTGTCCCAGTGGTTCTCATCAATTGTCATATTAAATTTTAGGGGAGTTCCAGTAATCCCAGTGAGCTTGTCAAAAATGAGGTAAGCAACAACCGCCCATCTCGAGCAGCTCAAACTACACCTCAGGTAGTCTCCTGGTTGTCCACAGTCCTCAAATCCTGCAAATCAACGCTCCCGGTATAAATACCAATCCCAAAAAGCACAATATTTACTGTTTTTTAAACAGCACAGGAAAAGAGGAGTTTTTCACCTTTAAACAGTGCTCAGGAAAATCCAGAAAAATTACGGTTGCGTTCCTCGCGAAGAGTAGATCAAAATCGACTCTTTAAACACCTCGATCTGATGCTCCTACGCCAAGATAAAAATCGGAGAAGTTGACACTGTCCAGAAATTTCCACAGCAAAAAGGGGGGTCAAAGAGGCCTCGGGAAACATGCCAAAAGTACGAAATGGAGCAAAGTGATCAACACAGAAATCGAATCCTTACCTCTTAGAAACGCGCTGTCACGAAAATCGTCCAGAAATTCCTTCTGGTTAGCACGCAGTGAATTTTCGACGGAACTGCGACGGAAAATGGGCCGAAAAAGAAAACCGTCGCAGTGCGCCGCGTCGCAGATAACTCACTAACTGTAACTCCAAAAATTCTAAAATCTGGAGGAGAGAGAGAGGAGAGAGAGAGGAAGAACTTTCCTATAGAGCTCAAATTCGGATTCTCTCTCTAAGGCCCGCAATTCGAGGTAGGAAATGAGAAGGGGTGGGGGGCTTCTTATATAGTGGGCCAAAGGGAATATTCCCACACGGGATTCGGATCCGAACAGGAAACACCAAAATTGGCCATCCATAATGCGCCACGTGTCCACATAACAGCAAACAGCCTGTGCAGGCCCAATGAAAAATCGCCATGTGGCCACGTGGTGCACATGGCCGGTCCGCGCTCCGGGTCTTCCGGAAGTTTGTCGGCCAATAGGGGAGCGCCACGTGTCACCTTCCCACGTGTTTCTAGAAGCCGGCCAGCCAATCGGGAGCCGCCACGTGGCACGGGGGTATTCGGTGCTCCCGGCGCACGCCAGGCCTATGGACCGCGCACCCGCGCTGCGCGCCTCCGCACTCCGCCGCTGTGCCGCCGTGCGCCGCCGCCCGCCGCCGCTTGCCGGTCGCCGCCGGCGGCCGGAACAGTAATTCCGGCCGGCGGTTACTGTTCCGGTGAACAGTACCAAGTGCCGAAAAAATAAAGCGAATATACTATTTTGACCGTTTTCGCGTGCTGAGTCCAAATCCGCTGTCCATTTCGCCAAATTCTCATCCGAAATTTTGCCGAAAGCTCCCGAAAAATTCCATTTGCTCCGATTTTCGCGCAGAGTCTATATTAAATGTCCAATTTTGATTCTACAAGCTCTGTTTCACCGAATAAGCTCCCCGCAGTCACTGTTTAATGTTGCACAGTTCCTGCGGGAGTCTGGATCATCACATCCTCCCCCACTAAAAGAGTTTCGTCCTCGAAACGAGACTAAACAATAATCCTCAGTCCGATGTCTCAAATAAGTAGGGGTGGGCATCCCTCATCTCCGACTCGAGCTCCCATGTAGCCTCGCGCTCGTCATGATTGCTCCATTGGATCTTCACATAGGGAATGGCCCGACTGCGTAATTCTCTCACCTCTCGATCCAGAACTCGCAGTGGGCGCTCTTCATACCTCAAATCCTCACTGATCTCAAGCGGTGTGAAGTCGATGACGTGCGATGGGTCGAAGATATACTTCCTCAAAGTAGAAACATGAAATATATCATGGACACCAGCAAGCCTTGGAGGAAGTGCAAGTCGGTAGGCAACTGGCCCGATACGCTCCAATATCTCAAAGGGTCCAATGTATCGGGGGCTAAGCTTTCCACGAATGCCGAATCTCCTGATTCCTTTGGACGGCGAGACTTTCAGGAATACATGATCTCCAACTTGAAATTCTAGGTCTCGTCGCCGAACATCGGCATAACTCCTCTGTCGGCTTTGGGCGGTCTGAAGATGCTTTCGAATCACTCGGACCTTCTCCTCTGCTTCTATCAATACATATGGTCCCAAGGTCCGCCTTTCACCCACGTCACTCCAATAAAGCGGTGATCGACACTTGCGTCCATACAACGCTTCAAACGGAGCCATCTGAATGCTCGCTTGAAAGCTATTGTTGTACGCGAACTCAGCCAAGGATAAGTGTCGAATCCACCCTCCGCCGAAATCCAAGACACAAGCCCTCAGCATGTCCTCCAGGATTTGTATCGTCCGTTCTGACTGTCCATCCGTCTGCGGATGAAAAGCAGTACTGAACCTAAGCTGAGTTCCCAAGGTTGTCTGCAAACTCATCCAGAAACGCGAAACAAACCTCGGGTCTCTATCTGATACAATGGAGGCTGGTACTCCATGTAATCTAACTATCTCATCTAGATATAGCTGGGCTAGTCGCTCAAGTGGCCACGTAGTCTGCATGGGCAGAAAGTGTGCCGACTTGGTAAGTCTATCTACAACTACCCAGATAGCGTCTGCTCCTCCCTGTGCCCTTGGCAATCCGACCACGAAATCCATCGTAATGTGGTCCCATTTCCACTCGAAAATTGGGAGACTTTGTAACTTGCCAGCTGGCACTTGATGCTCAGCTTTCACCTGCTGACAAGTTAAACACTGAGCCACAAATCTCCCAATATCCCTCTTCATGCCTTTCCACCAGAAGTGTGCCTTGAGGTCTTTATACATCTTAGTCCCACCAGGATGTAGGGTATAAGGTGTATAATGGGCCTCTCGCAATATCTGCTCTCTGATCTCCGCATCTATTGGCACACATACTCGGTCCCTGTACCTTAGTACTCCCGAGGCATCTATCGTAAAGTCCCCTGACTGATCACTCGGAATTTGATCTCTAATCCTGGTCAAGTGGGGGTCCTCACTCTGTTTCTCCCTGATCCTGTCTAGCAGAGTGGGTTGTAAGACTAAAGATGTCAGCCTAGCAGAGACCCCAGGGGACAGAACCTCTATCTTGAGCCGTCTCATTTCCTCTAATAGCGGTGCCTGGTCTGTGATTAACATAGACAAACTTTGCACCGCCCTCCTACTTAAGGCATCAGCGACCACATTAGCCTTGCCTGGGTGGTAGAGAATATCTACATCATAATCCTTTAATAGCTCTAACCACCTACGTTGCCTCAAATTTAGCTCCTTCTGCGTGAACAGGTACTTTAGGCTCTTGTGGTCGGTGTAGATTTCACAATGTTCCCCATACAGATAATGGCGCCAGAGTTTTAGCGCAAACACTACAGCTGCAAGCTCCAAGTCATGGGTAGGGTAATTTTTCTCATATTCTTTGAGTTGTCTAGATGCATATGCAATTACCCTCCCTTCCTGCATCAACACACAACCGAGTTCACTGTGTGATGCGTCGCTGTAGATCACATATCCCTTTCCCATCACAGGAAGGGAAAGGATAGGAGCGGTCATCAGTCTATTCTTCAGCTCCTCAAAGCTCTTTTGACAGTCCTCACTCCAGATAAACTTCACTCCCTTACGCGTCAAGCGAGTGAGGGGTGTGGAGAGCTTCGCAAAGCCTTCCACAAACCGACGGTAATACCCAGCTAAACCCATAAAGCTACGTACCTCAGAAACCGTCGTCGGTCGGGGCCAATCACGGACTGCCTCAATCTTTGCTGGGTCTACTGCCACACCTGCGGCGGAAATCACATGGCTTAAGAAGACTACCTCCCGAAGCCAAAACTCGCATTTTGCTAGCTTGGCAAACAACTTCTTCTCTCGCAGAAGTTGCAGCACAATCCTTAAGTGCTCCTCATGCTCAGCATCACTTCGGGAGTAGACCAAGATATCATCAATGAACACCACCACGAACCGGTCCAAATAAGGTCGGAAGATCCGGTTCATCAAATCCATGAACGTGGCAGGGGCATTAGTTAGCCCAAAAGGCATAACTGTAAATTCATAATGCCCATACCGTGATCTAAATGCCGTTTTCGGAATATCCTCGGCCTTTACTTTCAACTGGTGGTAACCGGATTGTAGATCTATCTTAGAGAAGACACAAGACCCTTGCAGCTGATCAAAAAGATCATCGATGCGCGGCAAAGGGTACTTGTTCTTGATGGTCACTTTATTTAATTCCCTATAGTCCACACACAATCGAAGTGACCCATCCTTCTTTTTCACGAATAGCACCGGCGCTCCCCAAGACGACACACTCGGCCTAATAAAGCCCTTGTCCATCAAATCCTGGAGTTGCGCCTTAAGCTCTCGCAGCTCAGCCGGTGCCATCCGGTACGGAGCCTTTGAGATTGGCGCAGTTCCCGGAACTACGTCAATCACAAACTCAATTTCCCTATCTGGCGGCATGCTAGTAAGCTCAGGGGGAAAAACATCCGGGAACTCGCGGGCAATAGGGATATCCCCGAGTCCCGGCGCCGCCGTAGGCCCTTCAACAACACTAGCCAAAAAGGCTACACATCCTCGATGGATCATCTGCCTCGCTCGGGAAGTCGAAACCATAGAGGCAAAGAAAGCACTCTGACATCCCCGGTATACCAACATTTCCTGGTCTGGCTCTCTAAAAGTGACGGTCCTCGCGGCACAATCAATGGTCGCAAAATACCGAGCCAGCCAGTCCATCCCGAGGACCACATCGAAGTCCTTCAATTGTCTCAGGACCAACAGGTCTGCTGGCATAATCCAGGACTCAATTTGCATCGGGCAGGACCAACAACACTCCTCTACGTGCAAGGTGTGATCGGGAATCTGAACCTCTCGTGCACGTGGTAGAAGTCCTACCTTTAACCCATGTAATGATGCAAATGATCTACTGATAAAAGAATGCGATGCTCCAATATCAAATAATGTACGAGTCCTAATGCCAGAAAGTAAGGTATTACCTGCCACCACGTGATCTGCTGCCGAAGAGTCCTCTACCTGCGCAGCATACACTCGCCCACTCTGGGCTGGAGGGCGATACTCCGTGGGATAGGAAGAAGATGGCCTGCTTGCTGGAGCATGTGGCCGCTGAGCCGTCGACCGTTGCTGTGATGAAGATGGAGCCGATGCTGAAGAAGGGGCCGTCGATGGCGCATAAGGGCAAGTAGCTCGGACGTGGCCAGACTGTCCACATCTATAGCAGCGACCCCACCGCTGGTCGCAGGTGTTGGAAAAGTGCTGACCTCCATAGAAAATACAATTGCTGGGGGCCCGTGGTTGTCGTGACTGCTGTTGTCGCTGAGGCTGTCGCTGCGACCCACGCTGCGACGGCTGGGATCTCTGCTGCTGCTGCTGCCGCTGCTGGGGCCTCTGGGGTCCACCAGGCCCTCGCCGCTCCGACCGTCCTTGGCCGGAAAACTGAGGCGGTGGCGGTCGGGGCGGCCTCCAGGAACTGGCCTGTCTCCCGTCGTCCTGCGCTGGTCGCTTTCTGTCTGCGCCTTGAGCGACCAGGCCCCCACGTCTGGCGACGACGTGGTCTCCCCTCTCAACCCACTGGGCGTGCTCTGCTGCCTCCTCCAAGGTTTGTAGTCTCTGGGCATGCACCAGAGTATAGATCTCTGGGCGCAGGCCCGACTCAAAGAGCTCTACCTGGTGCGGTCCGTCCCTGGCGACGTAAGGTACGCAGTTGAGTAACCGCGTGAACTCCTGAAAGTAGTCCAATGCTGTCCGGTCGCCTTGCTGAAGATTCTTCAAATCATCTTCCAGCTTTTTTTTCATACTCGTGGAAAAGTACGTATCCAGAATCATCTTCTTGAACTCTGACCAGGGTAGCTGTCGAGTGATCTGGAACTCCAGAGGCTCTACCCGACGCCACCATGCATCAGCGTCCCCGTCTAAGCAGTGTACAGCCATATGTACCCTGTACTTCTGGTCAATGAAGAAGTCCCGGAATAACTTCTCCATTGACGAAAGCCAAGTCCCGATCTCCCACGGCTGGGTATTCCGCCCTGAAAACCTGGGCGGTCCCCGCTTACAGAACTGAGTAAGTTTGTCAGCAATCTCCTGCTCCTCCGCAGGAGTCAATGGCCGGATTGCTCCTTGAGCAACAGGGGATGCCGTGGTCACCGGTCCAACTGGGGAAGCCACAGCAGAGGAGGGTGGTACGGGAGAACTCTCAGGGGGTGCAACAACAGGCTGCGCCCTCTGTTCTAACATCTGCGTCAGCCGACCCATGGCCTCCTCCTGACGCTGCACGGCCTCTGCCATCTGGGCCATCTGAGCCTGAAGCTCCTGCACCTCACTCTGCTGGCCCTGCTCGGACTCCTCCGGCTCGGGCTCAGGGGAATCAGGCTGAGAACGCGTCAACATTCTACGTCGCGGAGGCATCCTACCACAAGAAACCACACTCAGTATCATATCCCCACACGACCTAATCTAGCGAAAGTCAAAGACATCCCCATATTTCTGTGACTTTATGTTGTCTGCAGCCAACATAACTGTTCACCAGAAATTGGGCATGTCGATCCCTCTTCTCTCACTGGAAGAGTCAAACAATAAATCAACGACTTTCGCAAATATCACGTCTCTCGTACCCTATCATCCTAGGGTCTGCCAAAAGCCTAGGGTTTTCTAAGTCCCAACTGACCTATCCCTAAGCTCTGATACCAACTTT
>CM055078.1:18572314-18649814 GCA_029204045.2 Tillandsia leiboldiana
TCAAAAATTCTAAATTTTGAGGAGAGAGAGAAGAGAGAGAGAGGAAGAAATTTTGTAGAGGGCATTTTCTCTGGTTCTCTCTCTAAGGGCTCGAAAACGAGGTGCAAAGAGAGGGGGGTGGGGGACCCTCTTATATAGTGGGCCAAAGGGAATATTCCCACACGGGATCGGGATCCGAACAGAAACACCGAAAGGGCCAACCAGAAAGCGCCACGTGTCACAAAACAGCAAACAGCCTGTGCAGGCCCAATGAAAAATCGCCACGTGGCCACGTGGTGCACGTGGCCGGTCCGCGCTCCGGGTCTTCCGAGGAAGATGTCGGCCAATAGGGGAGCGCCACGTGTCACCTTCCCACGTGCTTCTAGAAGCGGCCGGCCAAGGGAAGCTGCCACGTGGCAGAAGGAGTCTTCGGTGCACCGGTGCACGCCAGGCCCATGGACCGCGCACCCGAGCCCCCCCCCGCGCCTGCGCGCCGCCCTCTGCCGCTGTGCCGCCGCGCGCCGCCGCCCGCCGCCGTGCGCCGCCGCCCGCCGCCGCTCGCCGGTCGCCGGAACAGTAATTCCGGCGGCCGGAGTTACTGTTCCGGCGTGAACAGTAATTTTGTGCCGAAAAAAAAAGTAAATATACCGTTTCGATCGTTTTCGCGCGCTGAGTCCAAATACGACGTCCATTTCGCCAAATTCTCATCCGAAATTTTGCCGAAAGCTCCCGGAAAATTCCATTTGCTCCGATTTTCGCGCAGAGTCTATATTAAATGTCCAATTTCGATTCTACAAGCTCTGCTTCACCGAATAAGCTCCCTACAGTCACTGTTTAATGTTGCACAGTTCCTGCGGGAGTCGGATCATCACATCCCCCCACTAAAAAGAGTTTCGTCCTCGAAACGAGACTAAACAATAATCCTCAGTCCGATGTCTCGAATAAGTAGGGGTGAGCATCCCTCATCTCCGACTCGAGCTCCCATGTAGCCTCGCGCTCGTCATGATTGCTCCATTGGATCTTCACATAGGGATGGCCCGACTGCGTAATTCTTTCACCTCTCGATCCAGAACTCGCAGTGGGCGTTCTTCATACCTCAAATCCTCGCTGATCTCAAGCGATGTGAAGTCGATGACGTGCGATGGGTCGAAGATATACTTCCTCAAAGTAGAAACATGAAATACATCATGGACACCAGCAAGCCTTGGAGGAAGTGCGAGTCGGTAGGCAACTGGCCCGATACGCCCCAATACCTCAAAGGGTCCAATATATCGGGGGCTAAGTTTCCCACGAATGCCGAACTCCTGATTCCTTTGGACGGCGAGACTTTCAGGAATACATGATCTCCAACCTGAAATTCTAAGTCTCGTCGCCGAACATCGGCATAGCTCCTCTGTCGGCTTTGGGCGGTCTGAAGATGCTTTCGAATCACCCGGACCTTCTCTTCTGCCTCTATCAAGACATCTGGTCCCAAGGTCCGCCTCTCGCCTACGTCACTCCAATAAAGTGGTGATCGACACTTGCGTCCATACAATGCTTCAAACGGAGCCATCTGAATGCTCGCTTGAAAGCTATTGTTGTACGCGAATTCAGCCAAAGATAAATGCCGAATCCACCCTCCGCCGAAATCCAGGACGCAAGCCCTCAACATGTCCTCCAGGATTTGTATCGTCCGCTCCGATTGCCCATCAGTCTGCGGATGAAAAGCTGTACTGAACCTGAGTTCAGTCCCCAAGGCTGTTTGCAAACTCTTCCAGAAATGCGAAACAAACCTCGGGTCTCTATCTGATACTATGGAGGCTGGTACTCCATGTAATCTTACTATCTCATCTAGATATAACTGGGCTAGTCGCTCAAGTGGCCACGTAGTCTGCATGGGCAGAAAGTGTGCCGACTTGGTAAGTCTATCTACAACTACCCAGATGCATCAGCTCCTCCCTGTGCCCTAGGCAATCCGACCACGAAATCCATCGTAATGTGGTCCCAGTTCCACTCGGAATTGGGAGACTTTGTAACTTGCCAGCTGGCACTCGATGCTCAGCTTTCACCTGCTGACAAGTTAACACGTGAGCCACAAATCTCCCAATATCCCTCTTCAATGCCTTTCCACCAGAAGTGTGCCCTTGAGGTCTTTATACATCTTAGTCCCACCAGGATGTAGGGTATAAGGTGTGATAATGGGCCTCTCGCAATATCTGTTCTCTAATCTCCACATCTATTGGCACACATGTCTCGGTTTCTGTACCTCAGTATTCCCGAGGCATCTAACCGAAAAGTCCCCAGACTGATCACTCGGAATATGATCTCTAATCCGGCCAAGTGGGGGGTCCTCACTCTGTTTCTCTTTGTCCATGTCCAGCAGAGTGGGCTTGCACGACTAAAGATGTCAGTCTAGCAGAGACCCCAGGGGGACACAACCTCTATGTCGAGCCGTCTCATCTCCTCTAATAGCGGCGCCTGGTCTGTGATCAACATAGACAAACTTTGCACCGCTCTCCTACTCAAGGCGTCAGCGACCACATTAGCCTTACCTGGGTGGTAGAGAATATCTACATCATAATCCTTTAATAGCTCTAACCACCTACGTTGCCTCAAATTCAGCTCCTTTTGCGTGAACAGGTACTTTAGGCTCTTGTGGTCGGTGTAGATTTCACAATGCTCCCCATATAGGTAATGGCGCCAAAGCTTCAGTGCAAATACCACAGCCGCAAGTTCCAAGTCATGGGTAGGGTAATTCTTCTCATAATCCTTGAGTTGCCTTGATGCATAAGCAATTACCCTCCCTTCCTGCATCAACACACAACCAAGTCCGCTGTGTGATGCATCACTGTAGATCACATATCCTTTTCCCATAACAGGGAGGGAAAGGATAGGGGCGGTCATCAGTCTATTTTTCAGCTCCTCAAAGCTCTTTTGACAGTCCTCACTCCAGATAAACTTCACTCCTTTACGCGTCAAGCGAGTGAGGGGTGTGGAGAGCTTCGCAAAGCCTTCCACAAACCGACGGTAATACCCAGCTAAACCCATAAAGCTACGTACCTCAGAAACCGTCGTCGGTCGGGGCCAATCACGGACTGCCTCAATCTTCGCTGGGTCCACTGCCACACCTGCGGCGGAAATCACATGGCCTAAGAAGACTACCTCTCGAAGCCAAAACTCGCATTTTGCTAGCTTGGCAAACAACTTCTTCTCTCCGCAGAAGTTGCAGCACAATCCTTAAGTGCTCCTCATGCTCAGCATCACTTCGGGAGTAGACCAAGATATCATCAATGAACACCACCACGAACCGGTCCAAATAAGGTCGGAAGATCCGGTTCATCAAATCCATGAATGCGGCAGGGGCATTAGTTAGCCCAAAAGGCATAACTGTGAATTCATAATGCCCGTACCGTGATCTGAATGCCGTCTTCGGAATATCCTCGGCCTTCACCTTTAACTGTGGTAACCGGACTGCAAATCTATTTTAGAGAAGACACAAGACCCTTGCAGCTGATCAAAAAGATCATCGATGCGCGCAAAGGGTACTTGTTCTTGATGGTCACTTTATTTAATTCCCTATAGTCCACACATAATCGAAGTGACCCATCCTTCTTTTTCACGAATAGCACCGGCGCTCCCCCAAGGCGACACACTCGGCCTAATAAAGCCCTTGTCCATCAAATCCTGGAGTTGCGCCTTAAGCTCTCGCAGCTCAGCCGGTGCCATCCGGTACGGAGCCTTTGAGATTGGCGCAGTTCCCGGAACTACGTCAATCACAAACTCAATTTCCCTATCTGGCGGCATGCTAGTAAGCTCAGGGGGAAAAACATCCGGGAACTCGCGGGCAATAGGGATATCCCCGAGTCCCGGCGCCGTCGTAGGCCCTTCAACAACACTAGCCAAAAAGGCTACACATCCTCGATGGATCATCTGCCTCGCTCGGGAAGTCGAAACCATAGAGGCAAAGAAAGCACTCTGACATCCCCGGTATACCAACATTTCCTGGTCTGGCTCTCTAAAAGTGACGGTCCTTGCGGCACAATCAATGGTCGCAAAATACCGAGCCAGCCAGTCCATCCCGAGGACCACATCGAAGTCCTTCAATTGTCTCAGGACCAACAGGTCTGCTGGCATAATCCAGGACTCGATTTGCATCGGGCAGGACCAACAACACTCCTCCACGTGCAAAGTGTGATCGGGAATCTGAACCTCTCGTGCACGTGGTAGAAGTCCTACCTTTAACCCATGTAATGATGCAAATGATCTACTGATAAAAGAATGCGATGCTCCAGTATCAAATAATGTACGAGTCCTAATGCCAGAAAGTAGGGTGATACCTGCCACCATGTGATCTGCGGCTGAAGAGTCCTCTACCTGCGCCGCATACACCCGCCCACTTTGAGCTGGAGGGCGGTACTCCGTGGGATGGGAAGAAGATGGCCTGCTTGCTGGAGCATATGGCCGCTGAGCCGTCGACCGCTGTTGAGATGAAGATGGAGCAGATGCTGAAGAAGGAGCCGTCGATGGCGCAAAAGGGCAAGTAGCTCGGACGTGGCCAGACTGTCCACATCTATAGCAGCGACCCCACCGCTGGTCGCAGGTGTTGGAAAAGTGCTGACCTCCACAGAAAATACAATTGCTGAGGGCCCGTGGTTGTCGTGACTGCTGTTGTTGCTGAGGCTGTCGCTGCGACCCACGCTGCGACGGCTGGGATCTCTGCTGCTGCTGCTGCCGCTGCTGGGGCCTCTGGGGTCCACCAGGCCCTCGCCGCTCCGACCGTCCTTGGCCGGAAAACTGAGGCGGTGGCGGTCGGGGCGGCCTCCAGGAACTGGCCTGTCTCCCGTCGTCCTGCGCTGGTCGCTTTCTGTTTGCGCCTTGAGCGACCAGGCCCCCACGTCTGGCGACGACGTGGTCTCCTCTCTCAACCCACTGGGCATGCTCTGCTGCCTCCTCCAAGGTTTGTAGTCTCTGGGCATGCACCAGAGTATAGATCTCTGGGCGCAGGCCCGACTCAAAGAGCTCCACCTGGTGCGGTCCGTCCCTGGCGACGTAAGGTACGCAGTTGAGTAACCGCGTGAACTCCTGAAAGTAGTCCAATGCTGTCCGTTCGCCTTGCTGAAGATTCTTCAGATCATCTTCCAGCTTTTTCTTCATACTCGTGGAAAAGTACGTATCCAGAATCATCCTCTTGAACTCTGACCAGGGTAGCTGTCGAGTGATCTGGAACTCCAGAGGCTCCACCCGACGCCACCATGCATCAGCGTCCCGTCTAAGCAGTGTACAGCCATATGTACCCTGTACTTCTGGTCAATGAAGAAGTCCCGAAATAACTTCTCCATTGACGAAAGCCAAGTCCCGATCTCCCACGGCTGGGTATTCCGCCCTGAAAACCTGGGCGGTCCCCGTTTACAGAATTGAGTAAGTTTGTCAGCAATCTCCTGCTCTTCCGCAGGAGTCAAAGGCCGGATTGCTCCCTGAGCAACAGGGGATGCCGCGGTCACCGGTCCAACTGGGGAAGCCACAGCAGGGGAGGGTGGTACGGGAGAACTCTCAGGGGGTGCAACAACAGGCTGCGCCCTCTGTTCTAACATCTGCGTCAGCCGACCCATGGCCTCCTCCTGACGCTGCACGGCCTCTGCCGTCTGGGCCATCTGAGCCTGAAGCTCCTGCACCTCACTCTGCTGGCCCTGCTCGGACTCCTCCGGCTCGGGCTCAGGGGATTCAGGCTGAGAACGCGTCAACATTCTACGTCGCGGAGGCATCCTATCACAAGAAACCACACTCAGTATCATATCCCCACACGACCCAATCTAGCGAAAGTCAAAGACATCCCCATATTTCTGTGACTTTATGTTGTCTGCAGCCAACATAACGGTTCACCAGAAATTAGGCATGTCGATCTCTCTTCTCTCACTGGAAGAGTCAAACAATAAATCAACGACTTTCGCAAATATCACGTCTCTCGTACCCTATCATCCTAGGGTCTGCCAAAAGCCTAGGGTTTTCTAAGTCCCAACTGACCTATCCCTAAGCTCTGATACCAACTTAATCTGTCACGCCCCGGAACCCGGGCTCGCCAACAGATCCGCCGTGTACACGGGATTTCCCGAGTACACGAAGCGCTGGTAACCTGCTCCGATATAATATGAACAATAAAGGAGCATAATACAGAGCTGAAATAGAAGAATCACATAGTATCTCATACTGGAACTAAAAATAAACTGTAATATGTACAATAATCTCCCAGCTCACCAAAATAATACAACCAGCCGGCGAAAGCCAGACTCAAAATAAAAGGAGAATATCATAGTCTGAGTGAAGGGTACAACGTCTATCTACAGCTCTCAGTCTCCCAGGAGATCTATCTACTCAGCGATCCCCTTACCTTTATCAGCCGCTGATAGCCTAGCAGCTCCCGCAGACGACTCTGCAAAATAAAGAAGAAGAAAGAAACAGAAAAGAATAATGGGGGTGAGAACTACCAGATAAACCAGTAGCCTCCCCTAGTGGGCAAAACCTCAACTCTGATGCACCCACTAGGATTACTAGAGGCCAGAAAGGAAAAAGTGGTAAAGCTGTAAACAGAACTGCTGAATAAAGGGGAAACCACCACTAGCATGCCTCTAAATGCAGTGCCAAAAGGAATGACTGTATGTATGCATCAGTATCTAACATGCCTGCCTGAATAAACCCAATCTTATGCCACCAGTAAAACTGGTACTGCCTGCTGCGCCTTGCCTGCCCAAATCGGGTATGCTGGCCAATGCATAACACCGATAGGGAATGAGAGTCTCAAGGACTCAAGCCTGCCTGTAACACACTCCGGAGTGGCACTCGAGGGGAGCGACCCACACGAGTAAAAGTACCTCAGTAATAAGTATCATAAGTGTCGTAAACAGCAGGACTGGATCATGACTATGATCAAAGTGGGAAAAGCCATCCACTAAGAAAACCCTGATCTGATGCCATAGTACTCAATAAGTGGGAAAAACCATCCACTAGAGAAAAGCCCGATCCCCTGCTGATGCCAAAAATAGACCAGACTCAACCCCATTCTGATGCAAGGATAAATACCCGGCCGACCGCCTACAGTTCGCGGTCACCGCAACACCCCACAAGTTTATAATCTAACATAACCTTGGCTATACTATCCCAAACCCCTGCTCATACTCGAGCGACAAGCAACTGAAAGCAAAAGAGAGTAATAAAACATGTCAAGTCTTAATATGATAGTGTAGCAATAAATAGTGGCCCTACCTGATGTCCGGGCATGCATGCAACTGTCTTTATTTTAAAAGTTGTAAAATAGTGTCAAAGATTTAAAAAGATTGATTTACTGAATAAAAGTCATTTGCATGCGAGATTATAGCCTTTGTCTCAATCACAGTGTCCCAATATAAGTCATCATATCATCTGTGGGGTTATATTAAATTTTAGGAGAGTTTGTCCCAGCGGTTCTCATCAATTGTCCTGTTAGTAGTCCTGTTAGTAGTCCTGTTAGTTGTCCCAATAGTTCTCATCAACTGTCATATTAGTTTGTCCCAATTGTTATCATCAATTGTCATATTAGTTTGTCCCAATTGTTCTCATCAATTAAATTTTAAGGGAGTTCCAGTAATCCCAGTGAGCTTGTCAAAAATGAGGTAAGCAACAACCGCCCACCTCGAACAGCTCAAATCACACCCAGATAGTCTCCTGGCTGTCCACAGTCCCCTAGCACTGCTGTCTGCCGAGAACGGTGCCCTACAGCAACACACATTGCACAGGGTGTAACTATATTATTCATAAAAATACAGCTTTTGCTGTTTTTCAAATAGCACGAAAAGAGAGGAGTTTTTCACCTCTGTATAGTGCTCAGAAAAATCCAGAAAAATTACGGTTGCGTTCCTCGCGAAGAGTAGATCAAAATCGACTCTTTAAACGTCTCGATCTGATGCTCCTACACCAAGATAAAAATCGGAGAAGTTGACACTGTCCAGAAATTTCCACAGCAAAAAAAGGGGGTCAAAGAGGCCTCGGGAAACGTGCCAAAAGTACGAAATGGAGCAAAGTGATCAACACGGAAATCGAAGTCTTACCTCTTAGGAACGCGCTGTCGCAAAAATCGTCCAAAAATTCCTCCTGGTTAGCCCACAGGGAATTTTCGACGGAACTGCGACGGGAAATGGGCCGAAAAAGAAAACCGTCGCAGTGCGCCGCGTCGCAGATAACTCACTAACTGTAACTTCAAAAATTCTGAGATTTGGAGGAGAGAGAGAAGAGAGAGAGAGGAAGAAATTTTGTAGAGGGCACTTTCTCTGGTTCTCTCTCTAAGGGCTCGAAAACCGAGGTGCAAAGAGAGGGGGGTGGGGGACCTCTTATATAGTGGGCCAAAGGGAATATTCCCACACGGGATCGGGATCCGAACAGGAAACACCGAAATGGGCCAACCAGAAAGCGCCACGAGTCCACAAAACAGCAAACAGCCTGTGCAGGCCCAATGAAAAATCGCCACGTGGCCACGTGGTGCACGTGGCCGGTCCGCGCTCCGGGTCTTCCGGAAGATGTCGGCCAATAGGGGAGCGCCACGTGTCACCTTCCCACGTGCTTCTAGAAGTCGGCCGGCCAATGGGAAGCTGCCACGTGGCAGAAGGAGTCTTCGGTGCACCCGGTGCACGCCAGGCCCATGGACCGCGCACCCGAGCCCCCCGCCCGCGCCTGCGCCGCCGCCCTCTGCCGCTGTGCCGCCACTGCGCCGCCGCCCGCCGCCGTGCGCCGCCGCCCGCCGCCGCTTGCCGGTCGCCGGAACAGTAATTCCGGCGGCCGGAGTTACTGTTCCGGCGTGAACAGTAATTTTGTGCCGAAAAAATAAAGTAAATATACCGTTTCGATCGTTTTCGCGCGCTGAGTCCAAATAGACGTCCATTTCGCCAAATTCTCATCCGAAATTTTGCCGAAAGCTCCCGGAAAATTCCATTTGCTCCGATTTTCGTGCAGAGTCTAAATTAAATGTCCAATTTTGATTCTACAAGCTCTGCTTCACCGAATAAGCTCCCTACAGTCACTGTTTAATGTTGCACAGTTCCTGCGGGAGTCCGGATCATCACACACTAGGACTACTAGAGGCCCGAAAGGAAAAAGTGGTAAAGCTGTAAGCAGAACTGCTGAATAAAGGGAAACCACCACTAGCATGCCTCTAAATGCAGTGCCAAAAGGAATGACTGTATGTATGCATCAGTATCTAACAAGCCTGCCTGAATAAACCCAATCTTATGCCACCAGTAAAACTGGTACTGCCTGCTGTGCCTTGCCTGCCAAATCGGGTATGCTGGCCAATGCATAACACCGATAGGGAATGAGAGTCTCAAGGACTCAAGCCTGCCTGTAACACACTCCGGAGTGGCACTCGAGGGGAGCGACCCACACGAGTAAAAGTACCTCAGTAATAAGTATCATAAGTGTCGTAAACAGCAGGACTGGATCATGACTATGATCAAAGTGGAAAAAGCCATCCACTAAGAAAACCCTGATCTGATGCCATAGTACTCAATAAGTGGGAAAAACCATCCACTAGAGAAAAGCCCGATCCCCTGCTGATGCCTAAAATAGACCAGACTCAACCCCATTCTGATGCAAGGATAAATATCCGGCCGACCGCTTACAGTCCGCGGTCACCGCAACACCCCACAAGTTTATAATCTAACATAACCCTGGCTATACTATCCCAAACCCCTGCTCATACTCGAGCGACAACCAACTGAAAGCAAAAGAGAGCAATAAAACATGTCAAGTCTTAATATGATAGTGTAGCAATAAATAGTGGCCCTACCTGATGTCCGGGCATGCATGCAACTGTTTTATTTTAAAAGTTGTAAAATAGTGTCAAAGATTTGAAAAGATTGATTTACTGAATAAAAGTCATTTGCATGCGAGATTATAGCCTTTGTCTTAATCACAGTGTCCCAATATAAGTCATCATATCATCTGTGGGGTTATATTAAATTTTAGGAGAGTTCGTCCCAGCGGTTCTCGTCAATTGTCACATTAGTTCGTCCCAATAGTTCTCATCAATTGTCCTGTTAGTTGTCCTGTTAGTTTGTCCTGTTAGTTGTCCTGTTAGTTTGTCCCAATGGTTCTTATCAATTATCATATTAGTTTGTCCCAGTGGTTCTCATCAATTGTCATATTAAATTTTAGGGGAGTTCCAGTAATCCCAGTGAGCTTGTCAAAAATGAGGTAAGCAACAACCGCCCATCTCGAGCAGCTCAAACTACACCTCAGGTAGTCTCCTGGTTGTCCACAGTCCTCAAATCCTGCAAATCAACGCTCCCGGTATAAATACCAATCCCAAAAAGCACAATATTTGCTATTTTTTAAACAGCACAGGAAAAGAGGAGTTTTTCACCTCTAAACAGTGCTCAGGAAAATCCAGAAAAATTACGGTTGTGTTCCTCGCGAAGAGTAGATCAAAATCGACTCTTTAAACACCTCGATCTGATGCTCCTACGCCAAGATAAAAATTGGAGAAGTTGACA
The DNA here is from genome assembly GCA_029204045.2 of Tillandsia leiboldiana. Classification (NCBI taxonomy): domain Eukaryota; kingdom Viridiplantae; phylum Streptophyta; class Magnoliopsida; order Poales; family Bromeliaceae; genus Tillandsia; species Tillandsia leiboldiana. The sequence continues at coordinate 18,582,787 of CM055078.1, forward strand.
CTGTCTAGAAATTTCCACAGCAAAAAGGGGGGTCAAAGAGGCCTCGGGAAACGTGCCAAAAGTACGAAATGGAGCAAAGTGATCAACACGGAAATCGAATCCTTACCTCTTAGAAACGCGCTGTCGCGAAAATCGTCCAGAAATTCCTTCTGGTTAGCACGCAGTGAATTTTCGACGGAACTGCGACGGAAAATGGGCCGAAAAAGAAAACCGTCGCAGTGCGCCGCGTGGCAGATAACTCACTAACTGTAACTCCAAAAATTCTAAAATCTGGAGAAGAGAGAGAGGAGAGAGAGAGGAAGAACTTTCCTATAGAGCTCAAATTCGGATTCTCTCTCTAAGGCCCGCAATTCGAGGTGGGAAATGAGGAGGGGTGGGAGGCTTCTTATATAGTGGGCCAAAGGGAATATTCCCACACGGGATTCGGATCCGAACAGGAAACACCAAAATTGGCCATCCATAATGCGCCACGTGTCCACATAACAGCAAACAGCCTGTGCAGGCCCAATAAAAAATCGCCACGTGGCCACGTGGTGCACATGGCCGGTCCGCGCTCCGGGTCTTCCGGAAGTTTGTCGGCCAATAGGGGAGCGCCACGTGTCACCTTCCCACGTGTTTCTAGAAGCCGGCCAGCCAATCGGGAGCCGCCACGTGGCACGGGGGTATTCGGTGCTCCCGGCGCACGCCAGGCCCATGGACCGCGCACCCGCGCTGCGCGCCTCCGCACTCCGCCGCTGTGCCGCCGCTGCGCCGCTGCCCGCCGCCGTGCGCCGCCGCCCGCCGCCGCTTGCCGGTCGCCGCCGGCGGTCGGAACAGTAATTCCGGCCGGCGGTTACTGTTCCGGTGAACAGTACCAAGTGCCGAAAAAATAAAGCGAATATACTATTTTGACCGTTTTCGCGTGCTGAGTCCAAATCCGCTGTCCATTTCGCCAAATTCTCATCCGAAATTTTGCCGAAAGCTCCCGGAAAATTCCATTTGCTCCGATTTTCGCGCAGAGTCTATATTAAATGTCCAATTTTGATTCTACAAGCTCTGTTTCACCGAATAAGCTCCCCGCAGTCACTGTTTAATGTTGCACAGTTCCTGCGGGAGTCTGGATCATCACAGGTGCTTTACTAAGGTAAAGGAGTAATGGTGCTTTAACAATGGTGCTTTAATAAGGTAAGGAATGGTATACAAGTAATCCCAATTGGTGGGGTGATGTTACTGGTGCCCTATTGCCTCATCCAAGGATGCTTATGATGCCTGGGCAGTTTGAGGGCTGTGAAGAGACCAAAGGAATGGTCTATCAGTTCACAAATACTCGAATGAAAATGGTGGTCGCCATTTCAAAAAAAGCAGTTCTCAAAAGCCTTCTATTAAGTTCCAGATTTATGGTTATGTATTCTACATCAAAGTAACAGCAAAATACAACCTGTGCTTTTTTGTTTATTTTTCCTTTTTTTTTTTTTTTTTTCTCTTTCCAGGGATTAGAACATGAGAAAAGAGCACACACGAATCCCCAGGGTGAGAACTTTAATCAAAAGTTAGAATCTTTTAACAAAACTAACCTCAAAAAAAGTTATAATTTTCCATAAATTTTCAATGTCTTTTGTGATTTTTCGTTTTCATGTCAACGTCGTGGCCGAAAACGGTGGTGAAGAAATGGCTCAACATGACGAGCGCCGAGTTCCATTGCGATTGCAACAGTGAGGAATCACATCACCATTTACTGTTCTATCTCTTGATCCATCCCAAAAATTTTATTTCATTCCTGCAGCTTTTTTTCCCCTAAAATTTTCAATTCGAGTCGTTTTAATTTGCTGAGTTGAGATTATACTTATTTTTGTTCCCTTTTTTTTTTTTTTTGAATCTAAAATTTTTTTTAAAAAGGAAAGATATTTGGGGGGCTACAGGAGAGTAGGAAGAGTTGCTCGGACAAGGCCGGACGCCTCCTCATGAGAGGGGATTTGTCAGGTACTACTATTCAAAGACCAAGTGTCCTGTTCAATGTTTCCATTCATTGCAGATCCTGATGTTGGCAATGCATTCTCTAGGGAACTAAGAGATGATTCGACCTCTATAATAGAACTATTATTAACAGTAGGGAGATGCCTTTGTTTCCCATCAAGAGATTGGAAAGCAGTGCCCTGAATTCTTCCAACCTGAAAAGAAGAAAAAGAAAAAGCTATTCAGCTACAGAAACTATAGTGCCAAAGCTGCACTTTGTGAAGAAAGCAAAGAGTAACTGAAACCTTCTAAGCATCCTCACTAAAGCAGGAAAAAATGAGCCCAATGAAGCCGGGATCCAGCGGCTGACACATAGCCCACAAACAATATTAAAGCATCAGTTATTGGTCACATCACGTACAAGAAATGTTCATCTCAAGTAAGAGTAAAAACAGAAGATGACATTACATGAATTGTAGGTCTGTTACGTCTCTGATATAGGTTGGATATTTTATAAACTGGTTCTTACAGTTCTTTTGTTGAATGATGCAGGTTGAAGAGCTATTGAGAGAGTTTGATAATGTCTGTAGGCTGCGAGTTCCAATGCCTATATCTTCTGACCTCAACACTGTTAGATAAAACCGATTGTGGAAGGGGCTTATATATATATATATATATATATATATATATATATATACAAGTGTAGTGTTTTTGAACTAATTGATTCTGACTTTTTAGATTGGCAAACTGCATGGTGTATATATGCATTGCACCCACTAATGTACGTGCTGCTTCTCCATCTTTTGTTGAATGGTGCAGGTTGAAGAGCTATTGAGAGAGTTTGATAATGTCTGTACACTGCGAGTTCCAATTCCTATATCTTCTGACCTCAACTGTGGTGACCCGGATCTTTGCAGGGCTTCTACAGTGTGACCAGCAGCTTCTGGAAGCCTACGTGGCATGTCGGCGGTGTTCGCGCGCCAATTTGGACACAAGAGATGGACTCGGGGCTTAAAATGGATCACGTGGGTAATCGGGGGACCCCGTCGGATGTTTAGAAGAGTTTACGCGCAGAGTGGATATCAAATTTAGGCTCGGCGCGAAATTCGGATTAAAAATACATTTTCGGGAGCCTCCGGCAAATTATAGGATTGGAATTTGGCAAAATGGACGCCGGATTTGGAATCAGCGCTCGAAAACGGTCAAGATGGGCTATTTACTTGTATTTTTGGTGCTCGGGTACTGTTCACTGGCCGGAACAGTAACTCCGGCGATCGCCGGCGGCGGCGGGCAGCGCCGGCGGGCGGCGGCGCGGCCTCGGGCAGGCGGCACAGCGGCCGCACGCGGCGCGGGCAGGGCGCGGGCAGCGCGCGGCGGCCTCGGGCAGGCGCGCGGTCCACGGCCCGGGCGTGCACCGTGGCGGTGCCACGTGGCGGATGGTGGTTGGGCGGCTCACAGCGAGCGGTCCACGGAGTTTCGCGGGTGCACGGTGGACCGACGGACACGTGGCGGCTGTTGATTGGTGCGGCGTTGTGCGCGCGGTCCACGCAATGGGTAGAGCAGGTGCCGTACGCGACGTGCAGGCTGGTGCGGCGTGCGCGGTGCACGGGCGGTGCACGGTGGTTGGGGCCACGTGGCGCTCTGCCATTGGCGGGCGCACGTGCTCCGGGCGCAGCGAAAAATTTAGGGGACTTGTTGGGAATTTTTGCAAAAGCTTTTTCTGGTTTTCCCTTAAGTTGCATCCCGAGGGCTCTTCAAGGGGGATTTTTGACCCCTTCGAGCTCTCAGCTCGAAGGGTGATGAGAAGGAGAAATCTTCTCCATGAAGTGAAGATTACACCCGCCAAGTTTCAGAATTTTAGAAGGCTCGAATCCCGAGGTTTTGGATTTTACGGCGCGGCGCGACGTTGCATTTCCTGTGTTCTTCTTCGGCGCAGCAGCGGTGTTTTAGCTCCGCTGGTCTACCCCGAGCTCCTTTTTATGTGATTTTTGCGCCGTTGGCTTCACGACAGGTAGGGCTTCATCTTTCATTTTGATCGCACATTCTGATTTTAAATCCTTGGCACGGATCCCGAGGCATTAATGTGAACCCTTTTTCTGTGAGGATTGTGAGGACAGCATCGGAGTATTTTGGCGATATCTTCGCGCTCGAGTGTCAGACGAAGACGAGCTTATACAACTTTTTCATCTTCTGATCGCAAGGAACGCGCTCATATTTTTCTTGGATTTTTCTGAGATTTCATCAGAGGTGAAAATCACTGTTTCTCTGTGTACAGTGCTACAGTCTTTTTGTGCTGAAATCTTGTGAGTGTACCACCCTGTCGAATTTATATCTTGGCTTACCGAACTCAGATTTGGGCGTGCAAGCTACCGTTCCGAAGCTATCGACGCGAGGATCGCGGTGATATTTTTCTGGGAATTTTCGGGGCTCTTGCTGCAGGTGAAAATTAAGCATTTCTGGGACTGTTGTTGTATGTGTGTGTGAGAGCAGATTTTGGAATGTATGTGTAATAGTGGACTTTGTATTGTGCCAGGAGAATTACGGGTGTGCTGAACTTATTGGAGCAAGGGATTAGAGTTATCTGGTGTTTTCAGCTGTTGGGCTTTGGACAGTCAGCTTTTCAGGTGGGTGCTTTGTTCCGAGAACCGGTGGACGGTTCTCTAACTCTATATGCTAGAATTGCATGCAGGTGTAGGGTACAACACCTGGGATTGATTGGTAAGCTTAACAATGTTGATTTATGGAAATTGCAAGTTAATTATTCATATTATGACAATGGTATTAATCAGACATTTATGTTGATGATTAATGGAAGCTTACGTAAGGCAAGATTACCCTATATGATTAATTATCATGCCATGTTAGCACATAACCTTTTACGAGGCTGGTTTATGCAATGGGATAGGATTATGTAGTTATGTGCAGGTTCTACTCTGAGGAGCGATTATGGATCGGGAATTATGGACAGGTATGGTCGTTGATAAGTTGGCATGAGGTTTATTTTCCTTATTCTTCTTTGAGGACAAATGCATGCTTGCATGGACATATAGTTAGGCCATCTTTTACTGCTGCACTACATATTGGACATTGGTGTCAGGGATGGGTTGTGCTGGATTGAGATTTGGCAGGGTTTTGCGGTGACCGCGGACTTGGGGCGGTTGACCGGAGGTCGGTTTAGAACTTGATTATAGACGGCAGGGTATTGCGGCAACCGCGGATTTTGGGCGATTGACCGGATATTTATTTATGCATCAGATTGGGTTTCAGATTTCTCTTGTGGACAGAGTTTCCCACTCTTTGAGTACTTTTGCATCTGATTGAGGACCGAGGCTTTCTCTAGTGGTTGAGCTTTCCCACTTTGATCAGAGTCATGATCCAGTCTTGCTACATCATATTACTTTCGGCTACTTACTTTACTCGTGTGGGTCGCTCCCCTCGAGTACCACTCCGGAGTGTGCGTCAGACAGACTTTGAGTCCTTGAGACTCCTTTGCTTCGGTGTTATGCATCAGCTGGCATACCCGTTGCGGCAGGCAGAGCCAGACAGACTTTGAGTCCTTGAGACTCCTTTGCTTCGGTGTTATGCATCAGCTGACATACCCGTTGCGGCAGGTAGAGCAGGCAGTACCAGTGTCTACTGGTGGTCGGATTGGGTTATTTAGGCAGGCTTCTAGACACTGATGCATACTTTCAGTTGTGTTTAGACCAGTACTAGTGTTGTTGGGAACCGTTCGGGGTTTGACGGTGGTCCCGTGGTCGTTGTGGGTTCTTTGACCTTTGTGTGAGAGGTTGAGCATCTTGAGTCTATTCGTTCTGAGAGAGAGGGCATGGATTCTGACTATAGCCTGCATGAGCCACTACTCGATAGCGAGTTAGTACGTTTCGACGCCCTACGTAATTCCTGCCCGTCAGCGGGAGGTGGTTGTAGGTGGGCGCAGGTTTGACTGGACCCGATGTGGCAGTCAGCTCGATTGGGTCGATTGAGCACCTCCTGTGCGAGTGTTGCATATATTTATCAGAGTTTCCCCATTTGAGCATTCAGATAGAGGCATGGTAGCTGTAGAGTGTCTTCTGCTTCTTCTTTAAGTTTTACTGCATTAGTTATCTTTTGCCTCTAGTGGTCTTGGTGGGCAGATCGTCGGGCCTAGTGGCGATACCCACTGAGAACTCCCTTTTTGCGTAGTTCTCACGCCCGTCGGGGGTTTTTCCCCCTTTTGTCCTTTCTTTCCCTTGTTTTGCAGAGTCTTGGCGGGTGTTGCCGTTTCTGCGGTTGCTGTTCGCGGTGAGGGAGTAGCGAGCTAGATCCTGACCCATTGGAGAGTAGCGGTACCCCCCCCCCCCCTTGAGGAGATCTTCAGTGTAGTCGGTAGATTAGTATTTATTTCCTCTTTTGAGAGACTGATGTAGTGAGGATATGATGTATTGAGAGCTGGTACACTGATGTTTTATTTGAGATATCTCCCTGTTGAGCTATGAGTTTATACTCGAGGTTATTGTATGGTTATCATTTTTGGGAGATGGACCTTGTTGTTTTATCTTCAGTTGTACAATGGTTGATTTTATTTCTATAGCAGTTTTATCTTTTAGCTCTGATATCTGTTAGCTGTAGCTCTTTTTGCAGGTAGGACGCTTCGCCTATGCGGGTTTGGCATAGGTGGCGGATCTGTTGGCGAGCCCGGGTCGCAGTTTTGACCCCGGGGCGTGACATCAACACTGTTAGATAAAACCGATTGTGGAAGGGGCTTTTATATATATATATATATGCAAGTGTAGTGTTTTTTAACTAATTGATGCTGAGTTTTTAGATTGGCAAAATGCATGGCGTATATATGCATTGCACCCACTAATGTACGTGCTGCTTCCCCATCCTAGGTTCTTCTTCTTGATGAGATCGCAGATGACCTCGGTGTACTGGCAAGAGCCATCCTTTTAAGATATCTGATGGGGGAATGTGAGGAACGAGGTGCGGTGATTATCTACGCGAAACATATTTTTGATGGTCTCGATAATTGTCCGTCACACGTTGTGAGTGTTGCTTCTTTTTCTTTTTCTAACTGTATGGGCCTGCTCAAGACATTTAAGGTGTGTAGGAGAAGCTAAGTTGAGCAAACAGATTGTCTACAGATGTTGCTAAATTACCTTCAGCTATTGAAGAACCACGCAGAAAATGTTTTAGGTAAATTTGTTGTACGAACATCTCCTTGCGCAAGCTTTTCATAGGGGAATCTTTTATTTTTTCTTAACTTTCCATCTATTAACATTGCAGGTTCGCGGAAGATAAGGAGGCATCCACCAGTAACAAATAATTACCCTTTTTCTATGAACAATATATAATCAGACTGCTTTACATTTTAGCCATGCATCTTTTTTTGATTTAAAATTGAAGTTATGCTAATTGTAAGCTCCTTTTTTCCTAACTTATAAATTTGAAAACCTTATAATATATTAAATATTTCTACCTTTATAAATATAATTAATTATTCATTGCTTAATACTTAATATTTATTAATATTAATTTACTGTAAATATAGTCGGCCGCCGCGAAGCGCGGGTCTTTAACTAGTTATGTCACTAAGAGATAACAATATTTAAATTTTTAAAAGAATTAAAGATTCGAAATAATAAACACAATTTAAATGGAGAATAGTAATAAAAAAAATTACTTAATTATGAATATTTAGGAATAATCCTACAATTTTATAATTTTACAAAAGATATATATATATATATATATATATATATATATATATATATATATATATATATATATATATATATATATAGAGAGAGAGAGAGAGAGAGAGAAAGATATATATATAATATATATCGGAGCCCAACGGTTCGTCCAAGTTCACATTTTTAGCCCGATAGTTCAAAGTGTGTCGAACGGGGGCGAAGGAGAATCGAGGAGCTCGGAGTGCGTAACAATGGCGGGGGAGGAGGAGGTGGTGAAGCTGGGGTCGACGAAGCCGATGATCGCGACGCGGGAGGAGATGGTGGAGGCGCGGGTGCCCCTCCCCTACCGGGACCAGTGCGCGCACCTCCTCATCCCCCTCAACAAGTGCCGCGCCGCCGAGTTCTACCTCCCGTGGCGATGCGAGCCCGAGCGCCACACCTACGAGAAGTGCGAGTACGAGCTCGTCATGGAGCGCATGCTCCAGATGCAGCGGATCCGCGAGCTCGAGGAGGAGCGGAAGAAGAATAAGGCGAAGCAGCAGCTGCCCGGCGCCGTGCCGATCCCTCTCATCCCCTCCTCCGCAAAGGCCTCGTGATTCGACTGGTTGGTCCCTCTCCCTCTATCGTCTGATTGTTTGGTCTTAGTAGCTATTGACGTGCTCTTTATGGGTTTTATGGGTCCAAGATTGGATCTTTACGATGGATTCTTTGTGAAATCTTGATTAATTCTGGTAATTTAGGGTGTGTTTTTTTTTTTTTTTTTTTTTTTTTTTTTTTTTTTTGCTGATAGAATTGGTTTTAGGGTTTCTATGGTTTGGTATAAGTTGTTACAACCATTGGAATTTAGGAAGATTATACAGAGGCTGTGGAAAGGTTCTTAGATCTGGAATAAGGTTGATTTGGGTTTTGGCATATCTATTGGAATGTGGGAAAGGAGGACGAATTCGTAAGATTTGGGCAAAATTCATTGAGACGAACAATTATACATATGCTAGGTGAATGAAGTAGGAGAGAAACTAAACAACTGTTAAAGAACGTGAAACAAACAATCATTGTTCTCCAAATGCTTAAGCTCGTAGAGAATGGTACTTTTAATATCTATATTCAACTATACATCTATAAGTATTTCCAGTTTGATTAGACTGAATTGCCGAACTTTGGGAGTCACATAATCTTCCCTAGCAAGACTAGTTATGGAAATAAACCTCTATCTTAATGTTGCTCTACAATTTTTATTTGATTCATGTTTTGTTCAATCTTATGTTGAATCAACAGCATCTATGGTATCTCTCAATTAGCGCATGAGAATGTAGATATATTGTGAAATTTACATTGTCGATGAGGTTGGAACATTGAACACGTCAGGATGTTGCTGCGAAAACTACATAGATGCACTGGTACATTCACTATATGTCCACATCCATATATTCGAATGCGCGTCTTATGATCATACTTATGATTTTAAACTTGGCGCTTCAGCAGGGATATGTAGTCTGTTTAATAAGTTTCATTGAATAGGGAAATGGGCATAGTTATATAAAGCCAATAACCAAGAAGTATATGTGCTGAACAATAAAGTTTGTTATAATTAACTTTTCCTTGTCTCATACTCTAGGTCTGTTTGGTTCTTTTCAACTACCATACAGAATGTAATGCATTTATAAATGGCCATCACCTTTTGGCATCCTTTTCTTGGCATGCTTGAATTATAGGTTATTGAATCGCAAATGTTAGGCTTTTCTATTCACAATATCTATAACGTAATTTTGCTGGTGTTTCTTGAGAAGATGGTATGTTTCTTGAGTTATTGGTTACTCCTAATCTTAAGATTTGACAGAGAAACGAAGCTTAACTTACTATTGCCAGTTTATCCTGAATATAATACCTGAATCTTCTACTTGTATTACTGGGAGATACAAAAATTAGGTTCTACCAAACAAATTTGCAGAATAAGGGGCTCATTCTTCTCTTTTTCTGTCACTTCTACGATTGTTCCCTTTATATTTATCGCTTGTTTCTTACAATGCTGTTCACAACATCAAAACCTTGCTTGCTCATATTGTTGCTGATGATCTATTACTCTTTACCGTTGGACAAACTGTTAGGTAACATTCTCTAGCTGAGCACGGAATAAGGTTATGAAGTTTCTGTTTGTATATATCCGCTAACCATTGTATTTTTTTCTAGCATCATGTCTGGTACCGTAACCATTCTTTTCTGTAACTAATAGAAAGTACCATCTCGTATCTTCGGCTATTTGAGCAAGGTTTCTTGTTCGAGATATATATAACAAGTAGAAGGCCATTTGTTCATCTATAGACATTGTGTTTCTTTATTGGCAATTTTAGCTGTGATTAACCCTACTTATGTCATGCATCACAACCCCATGCACCAGTAAAATGGCCCCTTCTATTGCTATTCACATAGTTCACCCATGTAAGCTGACTATTGGTGACATAGTGGCATTAATATTATGGGTTTAGGGTTTAGGGTCTATATGAACGGTGATACATGCTGAGATGTGCAACCTACCGTGCAAGCTTCCAATATTTCATTGTTGGTGTCCATTAACACATGACGGAGATTTTATAATATTGGGCATAAGGTGTAGTCTGCATTTTGTATTGAGTAGCTAGCGTATTCTATGAAGAGGGCATTTTGTTCCTTGGGTAAATTTCTTGTTTATTCTCTGACTACGGCTCATTACCGAAGGTGGGCAGGATTATTGAAGTTCTTGTAGACATAAGGTTCATGGGACAGTAAGTATATGAGTATACAACTACTATGTTTTCTTTTCTCATTTTCATTTTTCCTTCTTGTTTGTCTGTGGCATCTGTGTTGGTGTGCATTTGGGTAGGAATAATTAAAATGTGGACTTTGTTGTGAGGTTGTGAAACGATTGTGTGCTCTAATTTTACACTCCACATTATGGTCTGTGTCATTTATGGTGGGTACCCTGTAATTTGGATATGCCTTGCAGTACCTATCTGATTGATAATTATGCTGTCTGGATTAGTTAAGGGTCACCTGAATAAATATGCATGTTATATTCTGGGCTAAATTGGTCGAGTGACTCAAGGAATATACTGGGCTAACTTTCTCTGCGGTTGATGAGCTATAGTAGTGGAGGTGCCATAATCTGTGTTTCTTGCGCAGCTGACTTATTGGTGGTTAGATCATGCACATAGAAGTGGTGATCTTTCTCTGGTAACTTGATTATTCCCAACACACTATCTGTGTGCAATTTTTGATACTTTTAACTTATTTCCATAGTTTTATGTAAAAAACAAGTACTCGCTGCAACTAATGATAATTGTTTCCATACCCCACATCTTAACATCCACGTGATGTTGGTGTTCATGATGGTAATAATATGGCGAAACCTTGTAACATGCCACAAGATTGATGAAATTCATGATGGTAATAATATGGCGAAACCTTGTAACATGCCACAAGATTGATGAAATTCATATGGTGCACCTATTTTCCTTGGATTTTACATATATAACTCGGTCCTATTTATACTTTTCTATGACGGGAGTTTGTAAAAGAAGATGAGCTATGCATAATAATTAACTCACAACTCAATTTCTTATTTATTAATGTAATAATATTGTGCGAGGAACTTGTTGAGAAGACCCACAAGGCTACCATTTTTTACCTAGAGAAATTCTTTGTTTTTTTTTTTTTAGTAACTACAACAACCACACTCAAACTATGCACAAAATAATTATTTTTAAACTTTGGTTTGTGACAATAAAAGCTTAAATTTTGTCTGTGCATTACTCTCAAGTCCTAATCTGAACTCGCAATAAATGACTGATGATTGATGAGATATTAATCTACTATTGGAAAGACGTGGTATTCTAATCAATCAGTATAGAGATAATGAGCCAATTTTAGTCAGATAATATTGGGATTGCATGGCACATAATCAGGATCCTGTTTCTAGTTTCCCTCATCGACTTTAATGATATTCGTCATGAAACTTGACGGTGACATATGATAAAAGTAAATCCTTTTAATTTCAGCAATCGTAGTAATATAAATACAATGAATTTCACTCATAGTGTGCTGATGTCTTGTGCTATCTACCCACTGCAATCTTGCTATTGTTCGCTAGACCTGTTGATTCATGGTATCTGCTTTTCTTCTAACAGGATATACTGGGACCTTCTGCTCGAACTTAGGCTTTGCTTCGACGCTCTCTGTGTGGACTGTGAGTTTGTGTCAACAAACAACATCGAAAAATCTTAAATTTTAATAAACGAGGAGTCTACTATTGTTTTATCTTCTTTTCTTCCCCTTATCTTGTGCTCCTCTGTTTGAACTGAGAATAAGGAATCGACTATCTGTACTCTATGACTCTATACTGGATTCGCCGAATGCGTCTTCACTGCTCTTTTGAGACCAAGCCAGAGTTCAAATGAAAGGTGGCGATTAAGGCCTCTCTCTCTTTTGCCATTCGGAATCTGTCAGTTATCTTTTGAAGTTTTCGTCTATTTGTTTGCATCAGTGTCAGTAACTATGCTTCATGATTATTGCCGCATGCTGCCGCCGCTGTGCGTCGTTTTGACAAGTGTCAGGAGCAGCCTTCTAAGTTGTAGCCCACCACCCCATTTAAGTTGAATAGGCAATTAATTTCGAAAACTAGTACTGCTCAATTTTCAAGGAGCTTAGTGTTGTTGAATGTTGCAGTTTTAGAATCTTTTGATTATGACGCCCTGTTAGCTTCCTCCTGCAGCCATACGTGTTTTTTTTTTTTTTTTTTTTTTTTTAATCATAGTTTGATCATAGTGTGGAAACCTTATATCAACTTCTTTGCTTTGAACTCATCAACAAGGCAGCGATGGTAATTCTGGAGTAGCAGGCATTAATGATTTGAAAATGCCAATCAATGACCTCTTCATTACTGCAAAAGATAGTAGTAATGAAGAAAAGTTGTGGTGACCATCTAAATGTCATCGGAGTGTAATACTCGTACAAACACTAGCTCTTCTTATTTTTTTATTTTCGTTTTCTCGTGTAGCTCTTGTACTAGGCCTCACTCCGAGAACCCAAGGGATATGCGCAAGCAGAGTATTTGAATTGGGAAAAACTAAAAAAAAAAGGTTGTAATTTCATAAATGGTCCCAATAGTAGTGTCCCATTAATGATTTATTTTTAAGGATTGGCTACATTGGTAACTATAGCAGGCCTGTGCGAGCACAGGGAACAATTTCGTCCAACTCCAGTAGAGGAATGATGGCGTTGTACGCGGAGCGAAGGAAATTTCCATTCAAAGGCATCAGCCTTTTCCCTGTGTGGGGCAAGAAAAGGTGAGACACAATGATGGAGAGGGGAGTAACTCTCGTAGGGCCCCGTTTTGGGTTTTGGGATCCATTTTGTTTCATCAGATAATACGAGTCGTAGTGGCCGTAGACATAGAATTCTATGAGAGATTACGATATCAACTGAATTAATTCAAAAGGTCTCTATGTATTGTGTTTGTGCCAAATACGTACATGAATCTTAAATCTTATACTATTCAATCCAACACCACCGAGATGCCATGAAAGATGAAAGATGAAAGATGAAAGATGAAAGAGTGGTGTTGTTGGTGGGGACTCATTTAAGCTCCCTTTCTAGTGCTACGAATAACGTGATCATCCTTAGCTCGCGCCGGGCATTTCACCTGCAATCACCCCCACCCACCAATACTTGTTTCCTATTTCTTAACCCCCCCCCCCTCTCCTCTCCCCCACGAGTACTCACCATCATCATCACTCTCCACCTCCACCACCACCACCATCACATCCCGTGAATCTGCTGTAAATAAATATATGATATAATAACGGGGTACATGTCCCTCATCCTCATTGGCTCGTAGGGTTGGCCCTTGCGCTGTTACGCCGAATGATGCCCATCGATTCGCCCTTTCATCCACCTTCGCCTGTGCAATTATGGTGTGGGCCACCTTTAGTGATCTTTTAGCCTTTCTGAAACAACACAATTTTTAATATAAAATTAAATATATATATATATATATATATATATATATATATATATATATATATATATATATATATATATAATTAGGCTAGAATACTATCGATAGTATCAAGCTATTGGTGCTATCAAATTTTTAGCCGTTGGATGAAAAAATATGCGGTTGGGATTATAGTGGTCCCCTAGGGTTTACTAGGTGGTTGGTTGAATAGTAAAAATCTTAGGGGACCACTATAATCCCAACCGCATATTTTTTCATCCAACGGCTGAAAACTTGATAGCACCAATTGTTTGGTGCTATCGATAGTATTCTAGCCGGACTATATATATATATATATGTATATATATTTAAAAGTATTATTAAGTTATTGATGTTTATGAATTTTTAATTTTTAGAGAAAAAAAAAATAGTTAAAATGATAGTATGTTCTTTGAATTTAGCGAGTATGATGTAAGTGATGAAATTAATTAAAGTAATAGATCTAACAATAAAAAATTTAAAAGCACTTAGTGTTTAGTGTTTTTACAAATATCATAGCTGGAATATATATATATATATATATATATTCAACAATTATCGTTTCTAGTTTAAATTTATAATTTTTACAGAAATAGTCTCATCTTGCAATCGGTTACTTTTTAAGTTAATACAAAGACGACTCTACCCTCCAAATGGAGTCTATTTCAGCTGTAATTCAAGTGTTCGACCGAAAAGAATTCGATTGGGATAATCCCTTCCTGAACTAATCGATGGATCTTGTGGCGCATTCAAGAAATCAATTCAAGAGTAGATTTTTTACCTGCACAGTCAACGGTGCCACTTCGATTCACACCAACAATATTTAAATAGGTTTGAAAACAAAATTCTAAAAGCAAAAAAAAAAAAAAAAAAAAAAAAAATATATATATATATATATATATTTAAATAAATTATTTATTTCATTTATTAATGAATTTGCTCACTACTGAAATGAGACTGCCGCCGTCCCTCACGCCATCATTCTTCCTGCAGAATTTCCTATCATTCATTCTGCCAAATTGTTGTCCGTATGATATGGTGACAAAAAAATTTATTAGCAATTAAATGAGAGTGGAGAATAATAGTATGAATATAAAAGTATTATCCAAGATTTTTTATTTTATTTTATTTTATTTTTCTCTATTGTAAAGCTTTTGTTGCACCAAAGTTAAAGCTCTAGTTCAAACTCGTGACCGTTGCACCGTGTCTCAATAATTGTGCAGTAACCGCATGATAATACTTTAAATTATTGCTATAAATTTTATTATAATAAATAACTAAATAGTATGATCTGTATGTAATACTGCAATCATACAAATTATTATAATAAAATATTTTTTTTTTAATGCGATGACGGTGTTATCATGTAATAATGTTGTGACTATGCTAATGATAGAGCTTTTATTAGGTATTTGGATTCTTGTTGATTTTTTTTTTTTTTTTTTTTCTTTATAGGTTTTTTTTTCTCCCCTTGATTGCAGGGAATGGGACAAATACTTGGTTTTAGTTTATTTAAAAGAAATGCTCTCTACAAGAAAATTATAAGATGTTAATTATAGCCAAATGTGTTGATTATTTATTTATTAATTAAAAATAAATTTAATTTTTATTTTGTGATAATAAATTTAGAAAATTAATAAGTTGATGTGAGTAAGTTTAATAAGTTAAATAGAGTTGCGGTCTACAATAAAACTAACAGTAAAAGATCTAACAATAGACCAAATATTTAGATAGATCGAATTCGGTCGAAATCTGCGAACGTTGTATCTATACGTTTTAAGTGAATTGTTTGTATATTGCTAACAGTTCTAGTTTTTGAGATTAATAGTTAGCGCTAAAGATTCGACAAATGGTATCGAAACCAGTGGCACGAATCAAATTTCCATACGGTGCAGCTGTAGGGGAGAAATTATACACTTTAAGTGAATTAATTTTTGTATCTCTAATAGTTCGAACTTTTCAAATTAAAAATATAACTTTTATAATTTAAATTTTTAAAGAAACGATTGTTTCATATTATTTTAAATAGTATTACAACATAAGGTTTTGAATTCAAGTCTTATCATGCTCCTACTATTATTTAATTTTTTTTATTTAATTAAATTTATATTTTAAATTTATTAAAAAAATATACACTATAATAAAATTATGCTATATCGATATTTTTAAGTGTTCCTAAAATTTTAAAAAAATACTATTGAAAAAATAATCGACACTTGTTATTAGTGTCGCTATATGTGCAGTTGTTAGTGTATAGCGACACATTATTATAATGTATTCCAAAAATGTCTATGTAATCTTATTTTGAATATAAATAGAACACTTGTAAAAAAATATCATAAAAATATATCATTATAACTTAATTATATTATTATAATAATATATATAAAAATATATAAATATTATTTAAGTTTTCGGGCACACCTATTTTTGAGTGAAGCCTCACGGTTATATGTTCTTTTATTTGTCCACACTCATCATCTCAATTTGGGGTGTGGTCCAACTTGTATTATTTTGTCTAACTTCACACACTGATTATACATATCATTGCCATGAAATATCAAATATAATTAGATACTTTGTCCGAGCTTTGTGGAGATGATCATGATTTTGCTTTAACTGAATCCATTATTGTACTCTGCTTATCCTGATAAAGAGTCTACTTAAATAGGCCTCATTTGTATTCTGGTCAATCGCATAGTCCAAAACATAGCTGATATTAAATATAAAAATATTTAAAAATTATTTTTTTTATCAATTTAAGTTTTTAAAAAATAATAATTATTTCAAATAATTTATAATAATATCAAAATAGAATATTTTAAATTCAAGTCACATTATAATTTTAGTATTAATAACTTTTTTTATATTTAATTTAAATCCACGTTATATACCTAACAAAAAAAATTTCAAGTTTAGATGTAAATAAAAGTGTTAAATATAAAAATAGTTAAACATTATTTTCTAGCTAAATTTATTTTTATAAACGAAGCAGATAATATATTATCTTTCTCTCTCTCTCTCTCTCTCTCTCTCTATATATATATATATATATATATATATATATATATATATATATATATATATATATATATATATATATTCTTCAGCGGTTGGTAGATACTAGGGGTGGCAATCCAGCTCGCTGTTCGCGAGCTAGCTCGTGTTCGGCTCGAAATGAGCTCGAGATCGTATCGCTCGTTTAGTAAACGAACCGAACAGGAGCCGATTTTTTCAGCTCGTTTAATAAACGAGCCGAACACGAGCTGGGGTCAATTCGCTCGTGTTCGGCTCGATAACAGCTCGAATACATATATATTATATATATATATTATTTACAATTATATATATAATATAGAGTTTTATTATTTAATTTTTATTCCAACTTAAATATAAAATCTTTATAAAGAGACTAAATTATAAAAAACTCATTTATTTATGTTGTGATAGAATATTTTTAAAAATATTAAAAATATTTAATTATTAGAATTAATTTTTTGATCATTGGATCAAAGTCAACAATAATAATTATTTGTGACTTAATTATTTGATTAAGAGTTTAATTTTTTTTTTAACTTTATATTTAATAGTGGAAAATAAAATCTAACTTGTTGTTTGTGAGCCAGCTCGTGTTCGGCTCGTTAATAAACGAACCAAATACCAGCTGAATTTTTCAGCTCAATATTTAAACGAGCTAGTTCGTGTTCGGCTCGTTAATAAACGAGCCAAACACAAGCTGAATTTTTCAGCTCGATATTTAAACGAGCCAGCTCGTGTTCGACTCGTTTATTAAACAAGCTGAACACGAGCCGGCCCCAGCTCACTCGTGTTCGGCACGTTGACACCCCTAGTTGATACAGGACTAATACACTTTGTACTTCCTGTGCAGTCTCTAAAGTATCACTAATACACTAAAGGGTTTTGGGAAAACTTCCAAACTCTGTTTTAGATCATTTTAAAATTTAAAATTTAAAATTAAAATTTTTAATTTGAAATTTTACATTCAAATTTTACAATTTTAAAATTCAAATTTAATTTTGAAATTTGAAATTTAAATTCTAATTTTAAAATTTTAAAATTAAAAATTAAAAATTTATATTTTTAAATTTAATTTTTTATATTAAAAGTTTAAATTTAAAACAGAGTTATTTTTAAATTTAATTTGAAATCTCACATTCAAATTTTAAAATTTTAAAATTCAAATTCAATTTTGTAATTTTAAAATTCTAAAATTAAAAATTAAAAATTTATATTTTTAAATTTAATTTTTTATATTAAAAGTTTAAATTTAAAACAAAGTTTTTTTAAAAAAAATTTACAATCCAAACAGTAAAAAACAGAGTAATACTTTTACAGAGTATTAAATTTTTCAAAATATCAAATACGTTGTAAAATAAAACTTTGTTTTATTTTTCAAACGGGCCCTAATAGTAATATTGACCACACCTAGAGCAATTGACTAAGAGCTTGATTATTGGTATTTAAGATTTCAAATTTGAAATTTAAATATTTTATATTTCTAACTCAATTAATTTTTTCTCTCAATAATTTTTTAAATACTAATAATATTTTGAGTTTTTGAAAGGATAAGAGTATTTTAAAGGGAGCGGGGAACAAGGCCTGAAATAACGATGCATGAAATAATGACTGTTTCCAGTTGTATTCCTTAATATAAGTCTGAAATAAATGTGTTTGGTTACGAATGAAAATAATAGTTTTCGTCTCTCTGAAATAAACTAATATAAGTCTGAAATTGTTGTTTCATTTTTTTTTTTCTAAAATAAATTTGTTCATACTTAAGAAAAAGTTTAATTAAAGTAAATATAATTTTAATTATTATATTAACTCTTTAATTAATCTAATATTTTAACTAAACTAATTATTTTATTAACTAATTATATAAATATTAAATAATTAATTTATTAATTTATTTGTAATTAATTAAATTATTAGCATTGTTAATTATTTTATTATTTAATATTTAGGGTTATCTAGCAATAGTTAATTAAATAAGTTAAATTATTATTTAATTTAATATTTTTTTATTAATTAATTAAATTAAAATATTATTATTTTAGAATTATAATTACTATTATTTTTATTATTTCAACTTTATTATCCAAATATTATTTTTTTTATTTTCGAAAACAAATTAATTTTTATGCAAACACAAAAATAATATTATTTTTATTTATTTTAAAAATTATATTTATACTAAAAATAAATCGCTCTTATTTATATCTGAACTGAATGCAATCTAAGTTACACGCATAAAATTAATCAATTCAAACTTTGTGCAACTGAGTGGAATTATCAGCAGCTTTTTTAGAATACCTTTCAATCAAAGGGGGAGAATTTTCTGGGAAAGGCAATAATAATAATAATAATATAGCTTGAAAATTTCAAAAGTGATTTACTGTTCATGGAGAGAAGGATGTGTAGACTTTTTCTTATTTATAATTAAAAGCATCACTAGTAAGCTTGATTGATCTGAAAAGGCCAACCCTCAATCTAGAGAACACCACTTTATAGAGTCGTTCAATGAAATGACGACTTTTTACGCCTGTGATTGGGTTATTCAGGAGTAATATACCATCTCTACATTACACATGTAGGGGCCTACTCACATAGTTGACTTCTTTTACAAGATATAATACTAGGATTTTTTTTTTTTGCTCTTTATTCTTTTTTTGAAATTAAAATATGGAGCGATTCCTTGTGCATATTTATGTATAATTAATGCTAGATTATTAAGAGAAAGGATGCTTGACTTGAAGCAGGAGATGCCACGACCCCTAGTTAAATATAATTGTTAGAATTAAAGAATAATAAAAATTTACAGGCTCAATAGTTACGTATATATTCAGAAATTAAAAACGAATTGAATTATTTATTTTATCATCTTCTTAGATTATCTTTGTCTTGATGATTCTAAATTTTTCACGTATCTTTTATAGATTGTGGATCGAATGTGCAAATGGAATCAAGATTTGTAGATTAGATCGAATATGTAGATTTAATCGGATGCGAAGAAGGGTAGCAGAATTCTCTTTTATATCCATACTCTAAAACTCATGAAAATGTAGATGTTAATCCAAAAAAATCGGACAAGAAAATAAGAAAGAAAAAATTCCTTTTTCTTACATTAGATTGTAGAACGGTGCCGATATGCTATCAAAAAATTGGGCGAAACTTCTTCTTTGGACCACCAGAACAACACAAAATGTATTTTTATTTGGAAAGACTGGGATCGAAATAGAACCAGCCAATATAAATACACCACACAATAATAATAATGAATCAGTAAAATTAGAGCTAAGATGAGATACGTAAAAAATTCAGAAATATCAAAATAAAAATAATCCAAAAAGACGAATTAAAAAAATATAACAATAAATTCTTATCAGATTGGAGTAATACGATTTTGATTTATGAGTATGTTAGTTATCCACAATTTGTAAATTCTTGTTGTCTTTTAATTCCAACAAAAATTGATCAACACAGTTTCAAAATTGAATAATTTGAGTTGGCTCGGTTTGGTATGTTTTTCGACAATGGATTGGTTTGAATTTCAAAAACAGAATAAAAAAGAAGTAAAAATCAATTTGATTTTATTTTCCTGGCACAAATCAATACACCCAGTACCCAATTTCTTAAGGGGGCCCTCTATAATTGTACCTCTAGCTGTTCAAAACTCTCTCTCTCTCTCTCACCTATAGTTGAGTCAAAGGCTCTTACCAACTATACATCACAATAAATGAATAAATAACAAAAAATAAATAGCTATATACTTATTAGAAGAGGTAATGATGATGTGAGAATTTTATACCTTTCCAGGTTGAGAAATTCATTATATATCAGAGACAACCAGTAGAGGAATTTGTCTCCTCCCTTTTGTCCCCTTCTCTCTCTGTCGCCTCTCTTTCTCTCTCTCTCTCCCTAGCATTTAATTCTCTTATTAATGACTTGCCCTTGTGAATATTTTGGTCAGCCAGTGTTCTAGGCCATAGAGAGAATCCCATCCCAACACTAATATATGTAGAGAGACCAAGCAATAAAAATGTGTGTGTGTGTGAGAGAGAGAGAGAGCATAGAGAAGTGAACACAAGAAGAAGGAGATTGTTGTCTAAAAGGTTGGTTTATTTCATTTATTCTTTTCTTAAATTTTCTTACTTCTTTTTTCTTTTATAGTTGAAATAAGTGTTAATTAATTTGCCTTGTGAAATGAAAATTATAGTTCAATTATAAGTTGCAAAGTTTATGGCAAGTTATTTTTTTTTTTTCCATAACAGTTACATGGTTAATTATCATCATATTCGTTGCACTTTTTAACTAAAAAGATGTTATTATCATCAATCCTCAAAACTTTGAAAGCATATGTATATAACTTGAATTTGGTCATTTGATAAAAGCTACTAATATTCTCACAAACATTAATGCACATATGTGATGCCACAGACCTGTGAAATTTTCGTAGCATATATTATAAAATTTGACCCATTGTCATACATATCATCACACATCATAATGTCGAATCTTTTCGATATATATATTATCACTTAACTATTTTTGAATATCATATATATATATATATATATATATATATATATATATATATATTGCTTAGATGGTTGTTTTTCATTTTCAAAGTTGTGGTGATGATCTCAAATGGTACTAGAGTTTATAATTTTCCAATGATGGAGTACAAAAGAACAGTTCTATATATATGTGACTTTATAACTTATTATAATACTATGGCAAACCTACATAGTTATAATATATGGAAAATACCATAACTATGTATAATAATTAAGGAGGAGAGAGATCTAGAGAGAAAGGAGAGAGATGAGTAACTGTGGAAAGAGTACTGGAGCAGTGAGACAATACATCAGATCCAAGGTTCCTCGCTTGAGATGGACACCTGATCTCCACCAATGCTTTGTTCATGCCATAGAAAGGCTCGGAGGCCAAGATAGTATGTATATAAACCTTTTTCTTTTCTTTTCTTTTCTTTTCTTTTGTTTTGTTTTGTTTAGTAATAAAGGATTGATCTTAAACTTTATGCAGAAGCTACACCTAAGCTTGTTCTCCAGCTCATGGATGTTAAAGGGCTCACAATATCTCACGTAAAGAGCCATCTTCAGGTGCCCTTATTTTTCATCTTTATTTTTGTTGATTATTATTACTTTTTTTGTTGCACTTCATCTTTATTTTTTTACGAAGTGATGAATATATGTGCATAATTTGATTCAGATGTATAGAAGCATGAGGAATGACATGTGCAGGAAAGGTGCGTACTATACGTGTTCTCTACATGGCTATAGTTAATAGTTTCTTTTCTTTTAAATACAGTTTTAGCTTCGCGAGTTCAACTTTTCGCAATTTAAAAATGCCTTTCTAAGTCATCCGTGTTCTAATAATAAGGCATCTGGAGGGGCTCGATCGAGTCAAAGTGCTTTTAATATTGTCTTTTAAAACGTTTCTCTGATCATAAATTCATTATTCTTTTTGAGCCATATATATAGAGAGCCCAACTCTCTTTTTATTTATTTTTTCCTTTTTTTATTTTTTTTTTATTTGTGTAATCAGAGAAGCAAGAAAACAAGCACTTAAGTAAAGATAATGATGGTGGAGGTGATGAGCATGATGATGATGATGATGATGATGATGAAGATGATGAAGATGATGATGATGATTATGATTATGATTATGATTGTCCATGCCCCTCTTCAAAACCCACCAGAGAATTCTTGTCCCAGTTTTTGTGCCCTCCGAAGAGGTTCGCCAAGAACTTACCACCTACCGCTTTGAACTTAAACTAAACAGAAGATCAACAATATCCAACGAGAGTTTGAATCTTAATTATATCACGTGAATCAATTATTATTTTCTAAAAACTTAACTTCTTTAGAACGGTGCTCTAAATTAAATATTATATTTAATATTTTTTATTTTCATTTTTTTCTGCTGGGTTTGTTGACCTCCTCCTCCCTCTCCTGCTCAGCAGGTCGAGAATAAGCCAAGGAATCCGTGAGAAAATATGGAGTTCCTCGTACATGCAAAGTGTGGCTTTCAAGAGGAGAATAAAAGAGGAGAGCTTTATCAGTTGGCACAGATATGCTGATGAGTTCTTGGCAAAATGTCACGATCATCCTTCAAAGCACCTCAAATTGGCCCTGGGACATGTGGCGCACGGATCTGACTCTTTTGAGGTACAATTAAGAAAGGTATACTTCAATTTGTCCCCCCATCCCACATGGTTTAGTTCTTTTTTACTTTACCACACTTTAGTTAAAAAAAAATTACGTTAGCTAAGTGAATTTTTAAAAAATCATAAGATAATACTTTGTTTAACGATAGTTCCTTACAGTAAAATAAAAATAAAAATATAAAATTATTAAGTGTAATTTTTTGAACCACAACTTAGGTTGTTTGATTGCGTGTAGTTACAATGATGCATATCGAAACCGTTGTTTGGTTTGATGAATTTGAATTTAACTGAACAACACTGCACTTGTAATTATATGCAAATCAAAATTTGTTGTTTAGTTTGATGCATTTGAATCTACCTACAGCAATTAATTTAAATTATGCACAAATTAGTTGCAGTAAACTTTAAGCAAAAAATAAGCTTCCCTCTCTAATGACTTGTAAAGATAAAAGTTTTTTTTTTTTTTTTTCTTTTTCTACATGGGAGGTAAGCTCAACGCCACAGGTATAAAATGATAAAAATTTAGAAATGCACTTCCTAATTAACTTTGTAGAGTCAAACAATTATTTATAGTTATATTGCTTTCTAATATATCCAACTAAATAAGATGCATATAGTTGTAACTGTTGTATTTCCAACAGCATATATCTCTAACTATACTGTACTTTTAATTACACCCAACCAAACGACCTTTTCGAGCGGTAAAGCAAAAACTGCACTAAACTACAGTAAACTGAAGTTTATCCTAATTCAAATGAACTCTCTTAGAAAATTCAAAATGTTAAATATCACATGCAACATCGAAAATTTTTAATATATAAATTCTAATCTCATACAGCATACAATAGCTGCTGCTTCAACACCATTGAGTTTTACGAATGCTTTTTTATCATTCCAAATTGTGACAATGTGGCAGGGCAACAAACAGAATGACCACCACCTCTCCTCTTCAGGAAAGTTTATATCTGAGGAGAGCTATGTAAACGCAGCGGAGCGAGCGGTAAAGAGAGAAACTACCTATGATTGCTCACTTTCGTTGTCGCTGTCGGTCGATCCGAATTATAGAAGCACCAATACATCCTCAGCAAGCGAATGCAGCAGCACGGTCTCTTCGGCTACAAGGAGGAGCTTCGCGGGAAGGTCATGTTATTCTGATGGCCGTGGCATTAACTTGGATCTTTCCATGTCCATCTGTGGTTCTTAGATTGAGCCTCTGTAATTCATCCTATTTCTTTGTTTTCTTTTTCTCCTTGTAATTTATCAACATCTTGCAAGTCTGATCTAGGACCTCTACTAAACAGCAGATGCCTATGCTATTAGTTAATCGTAAACTAGATGCGAAAAGATAATCAAAGGCTTGGAGTCTAGGGCTTTCACTACCTGATTACAGCATTTTACGCATGTGGGGACCATCCAGGCACTCGTAATACACTGATTTTAATGCAAATCTAGCTGCAGAACAGGAACAACTGTCAGACAGTGACTGATGGTCGTTTGATCGATCGAACAAACATTGTTGGATCGACAGTGCAGAGCCTTCTGTATTAACTTCAAAAATACTACGTATAGTACGTAATCAAGCTACATAGCATGATGCCTATATATAATCAGTATGGTTCTATAAAAGAGACTTGTTACTTACCTCAACAAGTATTTTGCCCTTTTGTTGCAGTTAAGAGTCGCCTTCTCCATTTATTCTGGTCTCCTTCAATCAAAATTGTTGTGCTGGATGCGACACGCATAGAAAATTTCATCCTTCTGCTGACTTTTTAGACACACATGGAAAATTTAAGGCCCACAATAGATTACTTCATGAGTGTTCCAAAGAGAAACAGCCTCTTAATCTCAAGACTCCACGAACAAAATTCTAATAATTATTCTCCCCCCAACATTGTCAGATTACCTCTAGGAAGGAACTATGTAAAATAATCAATGATCAAAAAGCCATAGCCCCACATATCATTTATGGGAACCAATATTTCTACACATCGCTCCGTATACATTTCCTGCGAAATTTCCTGCGGTGAGGAACACAGACTTGGAAAGTTTTTAACTAAGCAACCTCTTTCACGAAGTAAAACTACATGGAAAATGTAATGGAAAGACATTTGAGGTGATTACACTTGAAATGTCAAAATGTTTGATTGATAAGTTAGGTATCATAGCATTAATATGAATACTATTGCTATTGACTTGATGGCCGAAGCGTCAACAGAAAATAACTCCAGAAGATAAGGGTTCTTAGATAAGAAATGTAAAAAATCTGGGTAGGATGGGGACTTGATAACAGTTGGCTACTCAGTACAATACATTTCTCTCGATCACCTACAATCCCAAAGATCTGTCTAAGACAAGTACTGCTACAAACTCAAAATAGAGGAAAAAATATCAATAATAAAATAATCTGCAACAAAGGACCATCACCTCTGTACAGAAAACGTTCAGTGATTTATATTGTGTGGTGCCGATACAATAAACCCAGGGTCCCAAAGTGTGTCGAAAGAGGACCATCACCTCGGCACAACATTACTGCAGCCTTCTCTCTGCTCCATCATGCAAGGAATCATTTTTATCCTACATCAAGGTACCAAACAGAAGGTTAAACAGCCCTCATAATTAAGGTTCTTTACAGGCAAATTAAATTGTTAGAACAATAAGCGAACTATGATGTTAGGAGTCCGAATATTTATACAACGCCCCAATTTCGTGCAGGAGAACTCCAACCTATTTATCTTCCTCTCTTCGTCGCTTTCGTATTAGCCACAAGAGACTTTATGCAGAGACGAGGCTTGGTGGATACAAGCTCAGCTGGAAGAACAGATACTCCAACCACTGATGATCCATGAGGTATCCCTGAAAGAGGAAGTAGCTCTACAAGCACTGCTACCTGGAAACAATAGGTGCATATATTAATACTGTAATGGAAAATAACAGAGCCAAAGCTTGATGAAACAGTTGAACTAGCATGACTAGCAACATCTCTCTCACTTCAATTAGCCTCTGAAAACTAGCTAAGATGATTTTTAACAGTAGAAAGTTTGCTGGTATTTCATTCTAAATTTTACTTCTGAAGATGCTCAACATGTATTTCAATAATGAACCAACCGGGAAAAAAATCGAAAGATGACAGTTGCATAGAAATGAGGCTATATACCTCAGGAGATTTCAGATCCACTACGGAAATTTTCGCAACAGTTTTGACAGCTCCAGCCACAACCCTGAAACATTGGTCTCGATCCATCAAGGTAAATTTCTTTGAGCCTTCAGTATCTTTAAGTGTTTTCATCTCTGTCTCATCAACGCCTCTTCTATTGTACCCAACTGCAAACTTGAGTGGTAAATACAAATGATTAAATAGAATACTACAGTGCCATAGAATTTTTAATCATCAGCCTACCACAAAACTGCAGTATTTCTTGTTTAAACCACAAGAAAAAGATAATGACATACGAAGAAATAAGAAGAAAGATGCAACGCAGAATGCTTATAGGGGAAGTTTGGTTCAAGGTTTGTTATATCCCGGAAATGTCATATATTTGGAATGGCAAGTTTGTTGCTAACTTATCATGCCGCTTGGGTTGGTAGGTTGTTAGGAACTTATATATTCTTATTAATGGACAATTAATGATTCCCAACAAGTATAGAATTGAGAATACCTCCTAACCCATGGTAATCTAGTATTCCTTCTAATTAGGAATCAAACAAACTTGAGTTGAATGGTAATAATTTAAATCTTTTCAATAGAAAATATGAAGGATTACTGGAATATTATAAACTGTGAACTAAACAGTCCCATAGTGTAAAGTGCGTTATAAATGAATTACAGAGAACAGAGGTAGCATGCCATGAGTATTATCTTGATGCACCACCAGCACATGCATCAGTTCAATTTAGAAAAAAGTTTACAAAAGGAAAAAAGAGTAGACACACCTATCCAAAATACTAAAAATGACACCGTTAAGAAAGAAAATAGAAACATACCTTGATTGGCTCGTTTAGTTTCTCCTCATCATCTCCTAAAAATTCTCGGAATAGCTTCGACACAACTACTTCTAGTTCTTTCTCCAGCAACAAACAAGTTTCCTGAATTGGAAATATACGATTGCACCAACTGTTCATGAAAATAGTGCAGTATTTAATCATATGCATCATCTTAATATATCAAATTAGCAGGCAGGACAACGTAGGATCTCAGGTGTTAGCATTAGTTTAGAACAGGAATCCACCATTGTACAGTGATGGCTATAGGAATGTAACTATAGAATCTATAACTATGACGAAATCCTAGCAAGCATTGAGAAACAAGTAGATATGCAACTTACAGGGGTGATTTCAGCTTTCCTGAGCTCAATGAAAGGAATATATTTGATAATATATCAACAACATGATGAAAGCTACTAGTAGGAAATGCAAAAAGAAGCAGCCCGCTCCTAGTTAATTTGACCAGAGATAGATTCAAACTCCTTTGTACATTCTCACTTGTCTCACAAGACAGGGAACTTGGCACTTCTTCTGCTTTACCTGTATCAGAAGTATAAAAATGTGTATAAGTTTTATGAATGATCTCATGAACGAGTGGAGCCATTTTACTAGTCCCCAGCAATAAAGGACCACTTAATGTCTAAGATGTACTTTCTAATCTACAACACAAGACGCCCACCAGAAGCCTCCGGGATGGTGCTGTTCCCATTTCTCTCTATATCTCCAGCATTTTCCGGATTTTCCACTTGACAGCTTACTCTCCTTTTCTTAATCTTTGCACCAAATGACTCTGAATTTCCAGAGACATTGCCACAAGTATGGTTGACATACTGCAAAAAGCTTCCAAAGTTTAGGGTACATCAGAAACATTTGAGGACATATAATCAGGACTTGTACCAATAGGAGATGTAAATTGCATAATAAGTCATTAAAAACCATAGTTAGAGATGACATAGGCTAAGGAAACGATCTGAGGATTGTAAAACTAACTTGACAACAAATTGTGATTCCTTGAGATGCCTTGGAATATAGCAAAAGCTAAAGCAAGCCTTCCTGAGTTATTGCAAAACTTATATGAATAAGACTTTAGCTGGAGTATCGCAGGTTGTAACAAGGGTATTTCAATGTTCCTGGAACATTTGAGGCAAGGATTACTGGCACGGGGTGTGCCGGTGTGCTAGCGACATGGAATGGCACGTCAGCACGCCTCCGCACACACCCCATTTTGTACGTCGACAGGGGTGGTACATGTCAGCCATGCCAAATTGTGCCGACTAGCGCAGCAATCCTTAATGTGAGGTGATACTAACCAATACTAGAGGGAAGCTTACTATATTAATGAGTTTCTATGTCAGTCAAAATAATACACTTATCTACATTACTTTCATCAAAGGTTCAATTTACATTTTTGCAGACTATCATACCAAAGTTCAAGCAATAAATTCATAGTTTCTAGTGTAGAAATTGATCTCACAATCACCCATCTAGTTTTGCACATACATGTCAATAAGCGAGTTATCCACCTGCATTATAAGAAAAAGAAAATCAATTGCATAAAAAGGTAAAGAGTATGGTGAAATAACCTCTTCGAGGAGGGAAATAGCTTCCTTGGTGGCACTTTTCTCACGTTCTGAAAAGCAACAGAATCGTCAATTCTATCAATTCTTAAGCTAATGAAACAATAACGAATGCAAAGAAAAACTGCTACTTTGGAAATTTAAAATTTATAATTTGTATTATTATACGCATAAAAACATTGAAGTTAATTTGCACAAAATGTGCTCCCCATATCCATGAACTCTAAGGCCAAATAACATCACTTCAACCCAAACTTCATTCACATATGAATCTGAATCAAGTTATTGAGAATACTACAACTCTAATTCTATCGATCATACAACAATGCAATCTAAACTAACACAAATATGGATCAAACTAATTTGCATATAATTTTACTAATACAAAGTGAGATGGGAGGATTGAGCACTACTAACTTATGGGGCAAGTGATGAGGAAACCGGAGTGAGATCGACGAAGAAGTGAGGATGCAGCGGCGTAATCGTAGCGCGGGAGGATGATCGCCGATGAATGCTGCTCCCATGGAGTTAGCGAGGACGAGCGCTCTTTAGCCTCATCTCTCCCCACCACCACCTCCTCCTCCTCCTCCTCCTCCTCCTTCTCCTCCTCTTCGTGAGGTAACAAACTTGGTTGCTGCACCTTCTCCCCCGCCATTGATCTCGATCTCTCCTCCTTCGTCCACCTCGTCGTAGCGCCCTCGAAAAACCCTAGCGCTTCCTTCGAGGAGGGAGCGTGACTTGTTGCGGGGATATTTGCGACATAGTACTCAATATTTTGTGAATTCCGCAGAATGGTCCTAAACTCGGGCTTTGTTTGGACAGAAGTAGGCCCAACCTGCCCGGCCTGACCCAGTTCTTCGCGGGTCGGGTCAGACTCGATCCAAACCGATCAATTTGGATCGGGTTCGAACCTAAAATTTTTTCGAGCGGGATCCGATCTAGACCTCAGGCTCGACTCGAACCAGACCAGCCCGGGTTTGCTCAGGTCTCAGATAGAACTAATCCGAAGAACCCACACGTTCGAATATTCCACTCAAAAACCAATCTAAAATTCTTGGCTTTTTCGCAACTCTAACACCCAAAAGCAGTTTATTGAGAGGCGCACTTAGCCATAAAAGCCTCAGATGAGAGAGCAGGAGATATCGACCACCAGATTTTTTTCTTTGAGAACAAGATAGCGTGCTACCGTTTCATTCAATTGATGGATGAACTTAGCAACAAGATGAGACAACTAGATCTCGACCCTCCGTGGAGGCAAAAAAAAAAAAAAAAAAAAAAAAAAACTCAAGGAGAGCAAAAAGAGTTCCAGATAACCCTCAGGGACCTAATCTCCGACACCAGTTGCCGCGCCTTCGAATATTCTCCGGTTTCTCTCAAGCCACAAGACCCACCAGCTGACCGCCAAGGTTGCCAGTTCCAACCACCAAATTCTAATATAACTAATAATAGAACTAACATTTTCTGTTACAGAAGTTAGATCACCAGTTTTGTCTCCTTTATTTTTTTGAGAGAAAAGTTATTGTTAGTTAGAAACGATCTCCTGAAAGTTATTTGCACTTATCGATTTTGTTTCTTCCTCATTGCGATGATCACTGGTAGTTTAGTTCATGTTATATAATATTACATATTATTTTGATATAATTATCTATTTAAAATTTCTAAATCTAATTATAATTGAGTTTGTATTATTGTTAGGAACAGAGCACGTGGAAGTCCAAAATGGTCATGATCCTCCTAATATTTTTAAAATTACATAAATTTTTATTATTAAGTTATTAAAAATAATTAAAATAGTGTACATTTTAGAAACCAAAATATTTTTTTTTTAAAAAAATAATATTGTCTTGTGAGTCACTAAATGCAAATTTAATTGACTCCAACGTATCGTAACGCTTGATTTACAACTTATATTAAAATTTAATACTTGATTTTTTAATATATTATAATATTTAATTTGTATATTATACTAGATATTAATACTTGATTTTTTTAATATAATTTTTTTTTATGTAGATCTTTTGATCTTTTTTATTTTAATTGTAAATGTAATTATACTCTATTTTTTTAAAAGAGCAATGCTACCTGTACACCCCGAAGGGGTGTACATCATACACCTCCACCATTTTAATGGTGGCGATACTTTTTACGGGTCACATCAAGTGACCCATCATCACACCCCCACCCTTAGATGGGTGGGGTGTATGATGTACACCCCGAAAGGGGTGTACACATAGCATTTTCTGGAAAATGCTATGTGTACACCCCTTTCGGGGTGTACATCATACACCCCACCCATCTAAGGGTGGGGGTGTGATGATGGGTCACTTGATGTGACCCGTAAAAAGTATCGCCACCATTAAAATGGTGGAGGTGTATGATGTACACCCCTTCGGGGTGTACAGGTAGCATTGCTCTTTTCCATATTATATTTTACTATTAATGTTGGAACAAATCAAGCCGCCAAACTTGGCTTTACTTGCGTAAGCAAAAGAAAATTTTTCTGCGCTAATTGATGCAAAAGAGGACTATAATAATGTACTTGACCGGATCAGAATCTCAACTTCCCCACTAGAAGATGTGGTATAGCTAAATAAATTAGTATATATATATATACTAATTTATTTAGCTATATGACATCTTCTAGTGGGGAATCTCAACTTCCCCACTAGAAGATGTCATATAGCTAAATAAATTAGTATATATATATATATATATATATATATATATATATAGAGCAATGCTACATGTACACCCCAAATGGGTGTACATCATACACCTCCACCATTTTAATGG
The DNA here is from genome assembly GCA_029204045.2 of Tillandsia leiboldiana. Classification (NCBI taxonomy): domain Eukaryota; kingdom Viridiplantae; phylum Streptophyta; class Magnoliopsida; order Poales; family Bromeliaceae; genus Tillandsia; species Tillandsia leiboldiana. The sequence goes on from CM055078.1 coordinate 18,613,963, forward strand.
TGGCGATATTTTTTACGGGTCACATCAAGTGACCCATCATCACACCCCCACCCTTGGATGGGTGGGGTGTATGATGTACACCCCGAAAGGGGTGTACACATAGCATTTTCCATATATATATATATATATATATATAAAAGTTTATTTGTAAATTCAAAAAAAAAAGGTAGATCGTATATTCATATTTTAAAATGGAATAATTATTTGTGTATATACCTCTGAAATCTGAAGAAATATTTGATTTATTTTTTTTATTTTTTTTTTCAATATATTTTTCATACGTTCCACCGTTATCAAAAATATCCTTACCGTTTCTCTTTGTTAAGTTAACTAGGGTTAAACTAGAGTTAAATAATAATCGGAGTTGAAAACTATCAAATATACCTATTTTGCCCGGGTTTAGAATTTTTTAGAGTTTTAGGGTTTAGGGTTTAGATTTTAGGGTATATTTGAAAAGACAAAATGGTAATTTCATACAGATAACGGCAGCTTCTAACATAGTTTAACTTCAGAAGTATTTTAAAAAAAAAGTTGGAACGTAAGAAGGGTAGTTTTAATATTAGCCTTCTAAGAGGGATAAATCTGAAAACAGAAAAATTTTATTATTTTATTAGATTTTTGATTTTAATAGATGAATAATCATTCGATGATTAATTATTTTACTACTTTATTTCCTATCATAATTAAGCATATGAGGATTAGGATTGTTAACTAATAATAAGTGAGTATTGAAAGAAATGATTCTCTTTTTTTTTTTTGAACCTCTTTTAAAATTTATAAAATTTAAATAATTTTTAATAAAAAAAATAATATGATAAATAAAGAATGATGGTACTTGAAAGAAAATGTGTAAGATATATAATTTATTTTGACGTGAAAAAATAATTCTACATTTATGCAAATTAGTTTTAATTTGGTGAGCGCGGCTGAAATTGAAAATCGTCACATGACAAGAAATACGATCGGTATGACTAAGCTATTTAAACCAACTCAAAAGACGACATGGGTTGCAGAAATCGATCAACGAGTTGACTGATGTAGATAGATCAGAAAAAAATATGAACTGATAAAAAATATCTAAACTCTATCAAAAGATAGGCAAGATATCGGATGTCCGAGTAAAAGCTTGATTTTGTAAGCCGATTTTAAATAAGAATTGAGAGAAAAAAAATTGTTCATTAACTTTATAAGCCGATTAAAATAAGAACCAAAATCAAAGACATTTAACGCCTAAAATTAAATAAGTGAAATTATAGAAAAATCATAGGACACGGAATTCGCAGCCATGCGAATTCGACCTTAAAAATATTTCACCAATTACGATCGAGAATTGCACTGCAATCCATAATGACGCGCAACGTTCGAAAATTACGTGATCGAAAAATATACTATTATCTGTACCTTTATCTTGTTGGGACGAGAAGTTTTCAGAGGAAACATACCTAAATAACATGCCATTATCCAGCGACGAAGTCATATTAAGGCCCAAGGTGACCATACAATCGCTCAATAATCATTGATACTAATTTATCTTTTTTTCTTTTTTAAATAATAATGGACCCCTCAATTTTTTAATATTTATTTAATAATTTTGTTGTGCCATCATAATTTTCTTTATTTTTTATTTATATATATTTTAAATAGGTGAAAATATATTAAGAGTTTCGTATTTAAAGTTATTTGAAATACATATCTTAACTTTAAATTTTTTATTTCATATTTTTTAAATTTCTAATTATTTTTGGTGAGCTATTTTATTTAACTATATAAAATATTATACTAAATTGAATAGATATTTTAGCTAAATTCATTGATCCAATTAAATTAGAATTATATTTAGTAAAATTTTTAGTTATTTGAATAAAATAATATAAATAAAATAATTAAAAATTAAATATTTTTAAATAAAAAAAATTTAATATTTTTATATTAATTATTTAATTAATAAATTTTTTTTAAAAAATTGATGATGTACTAAAATTTTTATTTGAATATATTTTGGTCCCTCTCAAAATTAAATTCTGGCTTCGTCCCTGTTATTATTCATAATTATAATTAATCTTAAGAGGAGTTCGTACTAATATAAAGAAGTGAATTTTTTTCTAAAAAAAGAAAAGTCATACAATCGCATAAGTCAAAATTCTTTGCTTTTCAATTCTCATATTTATTGTTTTCCTAATCTAAAGTTGTGGTTTTTCTAGAATAATTTTTATGCTTTTCTAGCATAACATTACTGTTTTTCTAAAAGTAACTCTACTTGTAGCTAGTTTTCAATTCTCGCAACTCATTTCCACTCAACTCCAAGCCATATAGTTCGATTCGATTTGATCAATCGAGTTCGATTTATGTAATTTTCGAAAGCTTCTTAGTGAGAATCAGCTTAAATTTCGTTACGTGTTTAATTAATAAGAATTTAATTAAAATGTTCTCTTTTTAATTCGATCGCTCGAATCGAAACGCACTTTAGAAAATTAAATTTGAAGCTAATCGAAGATCAGATCAAGCAGGTCCGAGTCGGCACCGCCAAGCGCAAAACAAAATTAGCTCCCACACTAAAATATCTTATGCAATCATGGACTTCAAACGGCTATTTTATTACTTTTTTGAAACATATATAGTGAGGAGCGAATAGGTCCCATTTTCTGCGGACATGTCGGAGAGCACCGTTCGCATGCTCAAACGTCATCAACAAAGTACACGGAAAATTAAGAGGTGAGAGATGCAACTGGTGTACACCACAAAAATAGGTATATAATTTATATCATATTCTAAAATTTACTTATTTTTTAAAATTTTATAATATTTTAAAAAAATTAATAAAATAAAATTTTAATATAATTTGTTAAATATAAATAATATAAAATTTATATATATTTTTGAATGTATTAATAATATTATTTTTAAAAATTTAACTACATCTTCTCATTATAATAATAATAATTATTGTTATTGTTATGCTTTCTTATAACGTCCCATTCGAACCACGTGGGAATGTCTTCTAGAAATTCATCATTTTTCTAAGCTCCAAAATTTCTGGAAGCGACACCAAATGCGTTTTCTAATTAAAGTTTTTAGGAGAAAATATTTTTCTCATATTATAAATTATAAATTATTTTTAATCAACAAATTAAAAAATTTATTTTATCTAATTAATTAACATTAAAATATTGCTTAGAATTAATTTAATAAATTAATAATTTTATTAGTTATGACTGAAATGAAAAAATATATATATTAATTAATTAACTATAAAATATAACATAATTTCTTTAATTAATTCGTAACTCATATAGTTAGTTAGATGATTGATTAACAAAATTAATTTTACTAGTCAAAATATTAAAGAGTTGAACAATATAAATATTAATTATTAAATAATTAATTATTAATAAGCTAATTAATTATAATTAATTAATTAATTAATTACTTAACTATTTATTAATTAGATTAATTAATAAATTAATACAATAATCAAATTTAAATTTAAATTTTAATTAAATTTATTTTTAAGTAAGAATAAAATTTAAAATTATACGATTTTATTATTTTTTTAAACAAATTATTTTTTTATATCAAAATAATATTTAGATATATAAGATGAAGAACGAAAACTTGTTCCATTTCCAAATCGAAACCCGAAACATTCCAAAACTGAAGCGCACGCGTCCGCCGACGAAAGTTCAAAAAAATGAAAGAAAGAAAAAGAATCACTGTCGCTGGTGACGTTTCAGTTGAGAAAAGTAAAACACGGCGAGCAAAAGAAGAGTATTCGAAAATAATTTAAAAAGAAAAGAAGAAAAGGAAAAAAGAAAGAAAGAAAATAAAAAAAATAAAAAAAAAAAGAGGAGAAAAAATCGTCATCCTGGACTTCCTCCGATTCCTATTCCCATCCAATCCCCGTCGTTGCTTCCCAGCAACGCGTTCCCCTCCTTTTCCGCTCGTTTCCTCTCCGTTATTTTCAAATTCCGCACCGGTTAAAACCCTAGACCCCTTCTCTCTATAAATGGCGAAGCCCCCGGGGCTCATCGGGCGTCGTCCCGCGAGGTACGCAATGGAGCCCATGGCCATCGCCGCCAACACACCCGCCGGTGGCGGGGGAGCAGGAGGAGGAGGAGGTAATGGCTCGGCGCAGCCGACGCCGCCGCCCTTGGCGGTGCATGGGGGTGGCGCCTCCGTGCTCCGCCGCATGGTGACCCCGCTCCTCTTCCTCGCCGCCGTGGCGTTGCCCTGTGCCGTGTTCTACCGCGCCGCGGGGCCGATCGCGCCGCTCCGCTCCGCCGCGCGGTGGGAGCCCGCCCCGCCCGCCGTGCTCCCCCCGGAGGATCCCGTCGATTTGGTGAGAGCCCTCGCCGTACTCTTCTCCTTTCCCTCTGCCGAGCTAGGGTTTTATAATTCGAAGCTCCCTCTTCTTGTACTACTAGGGTTTATGATTCGCAATTCTTTCTTTTTTTCATCTTCTCCCATCGTTTTCGAATCTTTTTTATATCACTTCCCTTCGTTCTTTTTTTTTTTTTTTTTTTTTTTTTTTTTTTTTTTTTTTTTTTCTTGTTCCATTATATGTATTTTCCGACAATCCCTATGGAATGACCATAATGCCCTTCAGTTTCTTGTAATCGTTTTGCTGTTACATTGGAAGGGTTTGAATCAAGGACCACCGAATTTTTATTTTTATTCGGCACATAGCGAGTTAATTCGAGGCTATTTATTTTGGTTTTATTTTTGTCGCCGTATTAATCATATCATCATATTCTGGTGTTTTGATGTACAAATTATTAATTTCATCCAATAGGCTGTTTGTTGATTGAGAAAGAAATTTTGCAAAATAATAATAATATTCTTTCGCGATCAATGTTTATTTGATCTGTTGTACATATATATATGTATATGATTCTAAAACATATGTAGGATAGTGAGGATGTGAGGCTGGAGCGAGTTCTAAATGATGCTGCAATGGAAAACAAGACCATAATATTGACTGTACTAAATGCTGCATGGGCCTCTCCTGGCTCGGTTGTAGATCTCTTCATTGAGAGTTTTCGCGCCGGCGACGGCACTCGCGAGCTTTTGAATCACCTGGTGATTATCGCCTTGGACATGAAGGCGTACAAGCGGTGCATGTCGATACACCCGCATTGTTTTGCTCTCATCACCGAAGGAGTGGATTTCTCCGGGGAGAAGAATTTCATGACTGCCGGGTATCTGAAGATGATGTGGAGAAGGATCGATTTCTTGAGGGTCATTCTTGAGAAGGGCTACAGCTTCATCTTCTCGGTGAGTTCTTGTTCTTGAAAAGGGATATCCGTTAACTTTAGTGAAATGATGTGATGGTCGTGGTATTATTTTGCAACAGATGCCGAAAACATAGAACAAGGACGATGAGAATGATAAATTAGAAAGATTACGGACGTTATGATGTATTATCATCATCCCGGAAGTTATTAACAAAAATATTTAGTAGGTTTTAGATGCGCAAGATTCATTTAGTAGCATGCAGGTTGATTCTCTGTGCATTCTGGAGAAGTCTTAAGTTAACAAATCAGTAAAAGTGTCTGCTTGAGGAAGTAATTCTTGTAAGCTAGTTCTGCAGTGAATTAGTTGCAGATGACTGCTCTGCTTAATGCACTTGTAAATCAACTAACTGCTAATTACTCGGTGGCACATTCTGAAGTTGATCTGTACCTCATTTTCTTTTTCTCAGGGCATGTTTGTTTGGCATATTACCCCTTTTTTTTTTTTTTTCCAAGTGTTGAGCACAAGTGGCTTCATGTTTTAATCTCTCTCTAAAGCATTATCTTCTGTTTGTTTCCAGGATACGGATATTATGTGGTTCCGTAATCCGCAACCACATTTTCATCCTGACGGAGATTTTCAGATCGCCTGTGACCGTTTCATGGGTGATGCCACCGATTTAAGCAACACTCCGAATGGAGGATTTAACTATGTGAGATCCAACAACCGAAGCATCGAATTTTACAAGTTCTGGTACGCCTCACGAGAGAAACACCCAGGCTATCACGATCAGGATGTTCTTAATTTTATAAAGCGGGATCCATTCATAGCTGAAATTGGATTGACGATTAGGTTTCTGAGTACAACATATTTCGGCGGCATTTGTGAACCAAGCAGAGATTTCAGCAAGGTTTGCACAATGCATGCAAATTGCTGCATCGGTTTGCATCGCAAACTTCATGATTTAAGGGTTATGCTGGAGGATTGGCGGCAATATATGTCTTTGCCACCAAGCTTAAAAACTTCTGGGGCGTATAAATGGAGGGTACCACAAAATTGCAGGTAAGCTCGATTACAGCTTTTATAAAAGTACCTCACCTCTCTTTCATGATATTTGTCTAATGTGATGTGCTCACTTAATACTAGTCTCGCACCATTGAGCCAATGATCCATGTTCTTCATGCACGTTGGATGATACTGATGTTACTGGAACCTTCTTTGTATATCCAGAAATGTTCAAGAAATCAATTTTGTACAGGTTAGCTCTTTGAGATCATTATACTCTAGCTATTTTCAGTTTTCATAATTCTTCCTTCTTTCTTTGTGAATTGCGTTTAAGAATAGATATCGACTTTTTAGATTGCAATTTTTTTTCTGCCGAATGTTATTTTCCTGCCATAGACAATACGACGCTCACATGCCCAATATATTATCTCTACTGCAGGCGAATAGCCTCTAACAGAAACCAACATATATTATAGTCCTGAGCTACAAAACAGGACAGACAATAGAGAGTTCAATCGAAGGTAACTTCAATACTTTACAATTTTTTAAAAATGAAACCTTTGTAAATCCATTGTATTTTCTTTGTTCTATAGGGTATTATAATGTGCTTTGACCCAATGATACAGTTTCTTTTTCCTTTTCCTACATAATACTTGATTGATTCCATCTCTGATTACTGGCACTGTGTGAAGCATCTTTTTGTACATAATATTTGTTTCCTCCTGTATCCTTTCTATCCGTTGGTACAGCAAGATCGAAAAAACTTTTAGAGTCCTGGTAAAATATTTATAACACTCATCAGCGTTGGAATTAGACACCGATGTGGTATATATATTAGGCCATTTTCTTTTGATGTAAATGTCGTTAGAAGGTGTGGTTTTTACCTGCACTTAAAATGGGGATAAATGTCGCGCACGTGGATTTAGACGGTGACGCTAATACTGTTAGTAATGTTTGGCAAAAATATTTCTATAAATTTATAATAAATTAATGCACCTGCGTTGTAGCGGAGGAGGAGGAGGAGGAGGAGGAGGAGGAAGCTACCACCCTAACAACAGGGGGAACAACAGGGGTGGAAGGGGCGAGCACAGGAAATGAAAACAGGGCCTGGGGAGAGCTTTGGATCTCTCCTCTCCTATCCTCTCCTCTGCATGCCCCTTCCACTGCTGCTGCTACCACATTAGGCTCTTTATCTTCGTTTTTAAGCTCCCACTTTGTTTCCTTATATAGCACAGCAATTTAAAACCGCAGTACAAATACATGGGTAAGTACTATGAACTATGAAGACCACAACCGTGGGTGCGGGGGTTGTACTTTCAACTTTGGAGTACGCTGGTACTACTTGTACTACAGCAATTTGGTCATACAATTTTTTTTTTTTTTTTTTTTTTTTTTTTGTCAATTGTCCATTCATGATTTGATAGTTTAGATTTTGAAAATCAAGGAAAAAAAACTTTTTCTTTCATTAATTTTTCTTTTGGGCTTATCTTCAACCTCTGGCTGCGACATTTTGTGCCAGGAACCAAACTAAATAGACTGAAAGAACTTAGATTATTATCTTTGAACAAGGGTGCTGGTTTTTCTCTTTAGGACACACGAGCTGTGATTAAATCCATCCACTTTGTAGTAATCTGAGATTGGCCTTAAACTCTTCCCATGTTATCTTAGAGATAGTTATCGTATTCTATTTTTAAATTATTTTCTTTTATAATAATAAAATAAATTAGTGTAGAAGTAAACTATAGTATTCCTGTCGAGTCATGTGTCAAAATCTTTGTAGCGACAGAAATCAATAATTTAGCTTTCATTTCAATCGTATCAATATTCAGTCAGTCATTATCAAATGGGCCCAAAACTTAGACGTGCCATAAATGAATGACCTCAGCGCACCGAAATTTTTAGCATATTTGGATTGAGAGAAATTTAATAAAATTATATAATATACATTCAAACGGTTAGAAATTAAAATTATATATATATATATATATATTTTATTTTATCTAATTTAAAATTATAGTTTATAAATTTCATAAAGGTTTTTTACTGTAAAAAACGAGATTATTAAAAAAATGGTTATAGAGAAGAACCTATTGGGCCTTTACATCAAAATTTCACTTCTTCCTAGCTCCACGTGGCAGGTGATGGTGAGCTTACGGAACTGCCACAAACGGGCCACATGCGCAAATTTCATAGGTTCTGTTTCATGGGCTTGATACAAGGCCCATTCCCATGGCTCTACTGGGCCAAAATTTATTATAAAAACAAAAATTGAACCAAATTGGGCCCAACAGTGAGAAACTAACTAGCCCAACTTCAACTTCTTTTTTTTTTTTTCCTTTCCTTTTTTTTTGTGCCTATTTTTGGAAATAGGCACCTTGCAGAAACTTACGAAGAACCTACTTTTTTTTTTTTTTTTTTTTTTTTTTATACTTGAAAAACAGGAGACACAAGTTTCAAATTTAAGCTAACACGCTCCAACGACATTTTTATTAGTGCTTCAAATAGTAAAAAGGGAGAGTTAGATATTATGGCACTCAAACGAAGATGTTTATTACTTTATTCGACCAATTTGCCGCCATCATAACCACCTTTTAGTTTGAAAGGATTTTGGATGCTTTGTAACCTTTTTCTTAAGAAATAATTAAGTTGATCTAAGTTGTTCATTATCATGATAAACGTGCCTGGGAGTATAAAATTTTTTTACCGTAAAATGACAAACTATTGAACTGATCTCATGTCTTCACCAGACAAGTATTTGATGCATTAGTAATAGTAATACTAAGAATCTTCTATAATACTACAATAAAATAATCCACACGGAGTGAAATAGCGGAATCCAGTGAGCAGAATATTCCTGGTACATACGACACATCTCTCCCATATCTGCAACTGAATTTATTCGATATCTACACTTGCAGCTCGCGAATAAATCTAAATACGCGCAAAAAAAGTGCGGCGCGGAATTGGGGCCAGGCCTGCAGCCCAACAAATGGAAAACCCTGCAGCGTTCAGCATAATGCTTACGTGTCAGATTGTCTTTACAGCACGTGGATCCCTCAAGTGTGGGCCCTACATGTTGGGCCCACAACCGTGATACATAAACCGTTACACGCGCAAACCCTCTCTCACCTCAAGTATCAGAGACTTTTATTATTAGGGGAGCAAAACTGGTTGGTGGGGTGGGGGCGGATTATTTTTCATTTAATTTAATATTTTGTACTAATTTGTTTAGAACGCGACAAAAATAAAATTTTAAATATTTTTCCACCGATTAAAACGAATCTTTTGATTTAAAGAGATAAATATCTTAACGTACGATGAAAAATACATTAGATTGATATATAAATATTATATTTACATATTTTAAAAATTAATAATCAGTGTTAATGATTTAGATATTTTATTTGGGACTTTATTATTTAGTCTGTGTTTGGTTCGGATATAAACGAAAACTGATTATTCCGGAGATAGGTATAAGTTCAGGTATAAGGTACAAATAAGAATTATAGTAATTTTATGTTTGGTTGAGTATAAGAGTTGTACCGGAATAAAAAAAATTGTGTTTGATAAGTTAAAGAGGAATAAGAATAATAAGCGAAATTAAAATTTATAAAATAAAATAAAAAAATTTTAAATTTTATAAATTTAGATATCTTATAATTTAAAAAAATTTAATTAAAAAAATAATAATAATAAGCAATAGGTGGAACAGCTGTTCCACCTGTTTTTTATACTGGAATAACTTGGTATGGGAGGAACAGCAAAAAAAGGATAACCCCCTTATCCCTTCTTATACTGGTTGTCAAACGGCCCAGGCGATCAAAGTGGACTAGAAATCAATTTTTTTTTTTTTCTCATTCTTAAATCTCACTTACTATTTCTATTGAAAAAAAAAAAAAAAAAAAAAAAATCTCATTAATAAAATATGTCCGAATTTTCGGGCCAACCGGATTAAGGCGATTACCTGCCGCTCGATTCCAACCTATCAATTTTAGCATGCACGTGTCTAATGTGACAGAAATGTTATACATTGTGTCAAAAAAACAGTGATTTGTATTTGCTTTTTTATTTTTTTTTGCTACATACATGTAATCAAACTCAATCATTGGAAATTTTATTAAAACTAGATGTTGTTAATTTTAAAATATTGTTACTAAACTATTTATATTCTAATATTAATAAAATATTTGAAATATTTGATAGTTTCTAATACATGTGATAAAAAATTTAATAATTGGTATTCAAGATTTTAAATTTGAAATTCAGTTGCTTAACATCTTCAACTAAATTTATTTTTTAAAAACGAAAAAATAATTTATTTAATTTTTAAAAAAATAAATTGTAAGCATTTTTATTTGAATATCAGAGCAGTCTAATTTGTCTCCTCCACTGGATCCACATTGGGTTGCTTTCACTCCATGCAACCACCACTTCAATTTTCATTCCCTGTTTCAAGAGCTATGGACCCAAAACTCTCTCCTTTTTATCTTCATTTTCACTTCCCCCTGCCCCTCTTGGTTTCATGAACTCCCTCCCTCACTTTTTTTGTTTTCTTGGACAAAAGAGAAATTGGTCCTTCTTTGTTTTCCTGCTCCAGCCATAGTTTTGCTTGTTTCCATAGGGCTGCTTCTGCAAATGATTTGAGTGTGCCAAAGGTGGGATTTTCATTTCTTTGACATGTTGTTACATGCATTATGCTAGTGTCTGAGAACAACTTCAACTTCAACTTTAACTTCAACTATTTGTTGTTCCTCTTTAGCTTTTTAAAAAATTTTGGTCATTTTGTTGAGTTTTTGCAACTCCTAGTTCTTATTTCTGGGTTTTGGGTTCTTGCCTAATGGGAGCAGTGCTATAATTTATGAAGGAGGAGGGAGGAAAATCATAATAATAATAATAATAAAAATAAAAAGCTCATTTTCCACTGGACTCACCATGAGATTGATGCTTCTTCACTTTTTGGGACTACTGTGTTGTGTGTTTTGTGCTGGGCTAAGTGACAAAAACTACACAAGGCCTTCTGTTGTGAACATTGGGGCTCTTCTCACATTCAATTCCACCATTGGAAGAGCGGCCAAGGTCGCCATTGATGCCGCAATCGATGATGTTAACAATGACTCAGGTGTTCTTCGAGGCACCAAACTGGTTGTTCAGATGCAAGACACCAGTTGTAATGGTTTCATCGCCATTTTCCAAGGTATTGCATCTCTGATCTTCAATCTGCAGTTAAAATCAATTATAATTTACACCAGAAGATCACACTCTCAGGACTCTCTGACAATTTCTGAATCGAAAATCATGACAGCTTTGCAATTCATGGAGAGGGATATTGTGGCGATCGTCGGTCCCCAATCTTCTGTTATCTCCCACGTAATTTCTCATGTCGCGAACGAGCTCAAAGTCCCTCTCCTCTCCTTCGCCGCGACTGATCCCACTCTTTCTTCATTTGAGTATCCTTATTTTGTTCGAACCACCCAAAGTGATCTGTTTCAAATGGCTGCAATCGCCGAATTAGTCGATTACTATCAATGGAGGCAAGTAATTGTTGTATTCGTTGACGACGATTACGGACGAAATGGAATTGCTTCGTTGAATGATAAACTTTCAGAGAGGCAGTGCACCATCTCTTACAAAGCTGCACTGAGGCCTGGAGCCACCAAGAGTGACATCACTGGATTACTAGTCAAGGTGGCATTAATGGAGTCGCGAATAATCGTTTTACATGCGAATCCAGATTCCGGAATCATGGTTTTTTCGGTGGCAAAGTTCCTTGGTATGATGTCGAACGGGTATGTTTGGATTGCAACAGATTGGCTAAGTTCTTTGTTAGATTCTACGCCGTACGCTGAGCCGAGTATCACTGACACAATACAAGGAGTTGTCGCATTGCGCCAGCACACACCCAATTCCAAAAGAAAGAGTGCGCTTCTTTCCAAATGGAGGAGCTTTCGACTTAATTCTTTTTTTTTTTTTTGAGAGAAAGGTAGCACGCTACCCGCTTCATTCAATCGGTAAATGAACTTAGCACAATAAGTGAGACAACTAGGTCTCTAGAGAAAAAAAAAAAAAAAAAAAAAAAAAAAAAAAAAAAAAAAAAAAAAAAAGGTTAGGTTGCGCCCCACTGGACCGCCCAGTCCGTGAGCTCACAGCTAACATTCGAGATCGCGCGGAGTGGATCGGGATTAGCCTGCTCGAAGATTGCTTTGTTTCTAATTTTCCAAAGCACCCACCAGTTAGCAGACAGGTAGGTAAGAGCCGAAACGGGGTCCGTAGGTCTAACCCTCCCCGACCACCGTTCCCACGCCTCACAAACGCAGTCGCCAAGCTCGAGGAAACCAAAGGACTCGCCCCCCATCCCAATAACAAAGCGAGAGAAGACGCATCTTGTGAACAGATGGTCGGCCGTCTCCTCAGTGGAACCACAAAGCATACATAGGTTAATACCAGTCCATCCCCTTTTTGCCAGATTATTTGTCGTAAGAAGCCGATTCCTTAAGGCGAGCCAGATAAAAATCTTGACTTTAGACGGCATACGTAACCTCCACAGTTGTAGAGCATTGCTATCCAGCAATCCCCCGCTATTAAGTAGCCTGTAGGTCGACTTGACAGAGAAGACACCCTTATCATGCCACCTCCAGACAACTCCGTCGCTCCTGTTCCCCGGCGATGTGGCACCCACGAGTTCCTTCAACTTGCGCACAAGCAACCTACCCCTCTGATTCCTCGTATCAACCATTCTCAGGATCTTCCGCCACCTCCAATTGTTGCGGACAAAACACTCGCTAACTCTGAGCGCCTTCCTAACGGCACTGCAATAGAGCTCGGGGAAAAGGTACTGCAAGGCCTTCTCCCCGCACCATCTATCAGACCAAAAATTAATGGACCGACCATCGCCTAAAAGATAGGAGACCCCTCCTTTATAAATCTCTTTGATACTGAGGACATCTCTCCACCATTGTGAGGCTGGCCTAAAAGAGCTTCCCTCCCATAACGGCTTCCTCCTCCCGTAGTACAGGCCCCGGATAAGTTTGGTCCATTGTAAATCAGGAGCCGTACAGAACCTCCACCACCATTTGCAAAGAAGGGCTACGTTCATAACACGCAGATCCAGAATGCCCAAACCCCCCTCTAGCCTACTCCTGCACACGTTGTCCCAAGCAACAAGCCGACCCCAGCCGCGGTATCCCGTGGTGCCGGCCCAGAAGAAGTCCCTTCTAAGGGCCTCTATGCGTTTCGATACCCAAGTTGGGGCCTTGAAAATCGAGAGGTGGTAGAGGGGAATATTAGTGAGAACTGCGTTAACAAGGACCAGCCTACCACCCCTGGATAGGAGCTTAGCCTGCCAACCCTCGATTCTTCTCTGAATCTTTTCGATGACCCCTCTCCACACCTCTTTCCCTAGTCGCGTGATAGACAAAGGCAGGCCTAGGTATTTGGTTGGGAAAGTCCCCACTTTGCAATTCAAGATGTCTGCAAGTCTCATCCCTTTGTTCCTGCTCCTTCCAGTATAGAACAGCTCCGTTTTATCCATGTTGACTTTGAGGCCAGAGGCCCATTCAAACAATTGCCAAATAAATTTCAGACAACGCACTTGCTTCTTTCGGGCTTCGCAAAAGAAAAGGGTGTCATCTGCGTATTGAATAAGCGAGATGCTACAAGCTTCAGCCGGGCCAAGTCCTCTGAGACGCTTGTTCCTGACCGCCTCGTCAGTCAAACGCGTGAGACCCTCTGCCACTAAAAGGTACAGGTATGGGGATAGAGGGTCCCCTTGCCTTACCCCACGCTTTGTCTTGATCCAGTTAGTGGCTTCACCGTTAACGAGCACCGCCACCTTAGCGTTACAGGTACATTGCTGTATCCACTCGCACCAGAGTTTAGCGAAACCCAACCATTCCATAACTTTCCGAAGGAACGACCAATTAAGTCTGTCAAACGCCTTTTCGAAATCAACTTTCACTCCGATGCCCTCTGCTTTAGCCTTGCTGCACCAGCCAAAGAGCTCGCTAGCCGTCACAAAAGCGTCAGAGATATTCCGCCCTTTGAGAAAAGCCGACTGGGATTGTGAGATCAGATTTTGCAAGACCAGTGCAAGCCTGTTAGCCAAAACCTTCGAGATAATCTTCTGTATCCCGTTGAGGAGGCTAATTGGTCGAAAATCGCTCGCTTTCCGGGGTCCCTCTTTCTTCTGTATCAGGCAGATATAAGAGTAATCGATCGGCCCCGTGCAGGTTCTTCCCGCGTGCAGCTCCTGAAAGATTTTGCCAATGTCCCCTTTCAAAGTATCCCAGAAGACATGATAAAAGCTTAGGGGAAAACCGTCGGGCCCCGGAGCTTTGTCCCTCCCAAGTTGAAAAGTTGCTGCTTTAATCTCTTCCAAAGAGAATGGTGCGGTCAGGTTCCCTTGATCCGCAACTGACACACGACGCTGGTGAAATAGAGCACTCCAATCTCCAAAGGACTGAGGCCCTTTTTCGGCTGGAGCGAAAAGCTCCCTGAACTTTTGGGCGAAGTAGGACCTCTTGTCCACATCCCTACTATACGTTCGATCGTCATCCTCGATCGTGCCTATCTGCTTGGTGCGATTCCTACTGTTAGCGAAGGCATGGAAGAATTTGGTGTTCCGGTCCCCTTCCTTTAACCAATTCTGCTTAGCTCGAGCTTTCCAAAGTAGTTCCTCATCATCCAACACCCTGATAAGCCTATCCCTTAGCTCGCGCCTACGAACAAATTGATCCGGAGATAGATCCTGACGTTCTTCCAACTTATCCAGCTCCTGAATCTCCACCAGGAGATTCTTCTTCGTCTCCTTTATACTATAGAAATTAGAGGTGCACCATCGTTTAATCATCTTACGACAGTGCCTAAGTTTTGCAGTGAAATTAAGAACAGCGGACTTTGGATCATCTACTTCTTGCCACCACACAGGCACACTCTTGACGAAGTCCTCGCGCTTGAGCCAAACCTCCTCGAGTCTAAAAGGAAGGCCCCGCCCCTTACCCATCTCGCCCGTGGTTAGCAAGATCGGGCAATGATCTGACGTGGTTCTGGGTAGTGCTTCAACCATCGACAACGGGTAGGTGGAATCCCACCCCGTAGAAACCAGAAAGCGATCGAGCTTCGCGAGAGAGGGGGTTCGTTGCATATTAGACCACGTGAACCGTTGGTTCTTCATAGGCAGGTCGATAAGGGCAAGTTCATCAATAAGCTCGTTGAACAGACGGGTAGCTCCAAACCCCCCCCCACTGCCGTTACGGTCCTCCTGGGTGCGCGTTAAATTGAAGTCCCCACACAGCACCCAGGTGGGACCAACGGAGTGCTTAAGCAAAGCTAGCTCAGTGCAGAACACGTCTTTCCCTTCCCGCGTAGATGGGCCGTAAACGTTTGTAACGTAAAAATGCACGTCGCTAGCGCGGTGAGAGAGGTGGACGGTTAGCGAAAAGTTGCGCCTAATAACAGCAATACAGTCGAAGATTCTGGAACTCCAGCACGTGAGCAATCCTCCAGAAGCACCGTTAGCCGCGATGAACTGACACTTATCCAGATAAGGCCCACAGACACTCCTCAAAAAGGAGCAAGAAAAGGTATGAACTTTAGTTTCTTGAAGGCAAACCACAACATTACTAAGCTTTGAGATAACAAGCCGTACAGCGCTCCGCTTCGAAGGACCGTTAAGTCCTCTAACATTCCAAGAACAGATCCTGAACATCATAAACCAAAAAGTCCCCGCGTACCCCCCAACGCACAACAGTAACCATACTAAAGCTTGCGTTTCATGAATTCCAACAAGGAATCCGCTTCGCCGCAGTCGAGCTTCACCCCGCACCTCCAGGCCTTCTCTTGAATCTTCTTAGGAATAAGCTTAATGCGAGAGCCCATGGGAGACCCACAGTCCTGCAGACGCGCCTTCCTGGCGATTGCCTTATCCAACATCGGTGTCGCATCACCTGTAGCAAGGCGTCGGCTATGACGAGTACTCGCTCCACCTTTCCTCACGATCGCCGCACTCGCGTGAGTCATCCACGTGCCAAGGGCACCCGATCCACAATCCCCGAACTCAACCGACGGTTCTGTCTCTATATCGATGGGCTGCCGGCTAATCAAATCATCCGTTGCTTTCGGCGAGTCAATTAGAAGCACTCCCCGCCTCAACCGCTGGTCCGCCCTCCGCAGAGCAGCACCTGAAGGCCCAAAATCCAACTCCACCAGTGGGCCTAAGCCCCAAGTTACGTTCCACCTCCTCGCGCCAACCCCAACACACACCCCAAGGCAACTCCACTCCACCCAAGTCAAACCCGTCATACTAACATGATCAACAATAAAAGCATTAGAAGCACCTTTAGCTTCCAAGGAAAGTAATCCCTCCCATTTGCCAACTTTAGGCCACGTGTCTCCAAACACCAAAGGAATGCTCAGATTCTTAAAAGCATTAAAAGCACCTTTAACATTAACAACATTAAAAGCATTAAAGGCATTAAAAGCACCTTTAGCTTCCAAAGAAAGTAACCCCTCCCATTTGCCAACCTTGGGCCACGTGTCTCCAAACACCAAAGGAATACTCAGATTCTTAATTACACCATCAACCACTACTTCTCTACACAAATCTTCGAGGGACACATGGCACCTACCAGGAAACATCATAACCCACTTCCACCTTTTTTTAGACTCCACCAAATCACTTTCCAAAACCATGCAAGCTCCAACATCCGAACGTTGGTCTCCCATGGTCGCGACGCTCGAGACCGCAGCCGCCCCGAGCTCGTGCCCCCGCGCCAAGCCACTCGCCTCGGACTTCACGCCAAACCGGCTTCTTCCCGTCCAAGCCGTACCGTGACTCCAACGACCGCCGGCCCCTCGGCGAGGAACCCCCAGACCGGAGCCCCTCGAGCCCCCAACGCTCCCTGCGTCAAGCTCGATCCCACGTCTCCGCCCCCGGCCGCCGCCGGCCGCCGCTAGACCCGGCGCACCCTCCCTCCCCGATTTCACCGGCGGAGCCCATCGCCTTGCCACGCTGGTACTCCCGCGGTAACTAACAGACCCCTCCGTCAGGTGATTGCCGAATGTCGCCGCACCCCGCAATCTAGTACCCAACGCCCGGTTCACGGAATTCTCCAAATGGCCGTCAAGGTCCAGCACCTCGATACCGTCCTCCCCACCCTCACGGAGGCCACGCCTATGATCACCGTTAGGCACGTTCGGTGGAGGCATCGGCGACTGCGACTGCGGTGGTTCATCGCCAACTCCTTCTCGAGCCTTCTCCCAACTCTCCAGGAAAATTGGTAGATCAACGACCTCGTCCCGCAAGACTAATGAGAGCCTCTGAGGAATTTCTCTAACATCATCCACCGCAACCTGGCAGCGAAAGGCCCTAAGATCAGACGCGTTTATACTCGTCTCATCTGCTCGGATGAAACTCCCGAAGCCTCCGATCATCGACGCTATCCTGGCGGGCGTCCAGCATTCAAACGGTACATTACGGAGTTGGATCCAAGCCTTGTAAAGCGACCTGTGAGGCCGGGCGTTCCGATCCAAACCCCACGAATAACACCTAAGCCGGATGCCCTCCAGCGTGATAATTTGCCGTCTGATGAGAGTCTCAGCAGAGACCCACCCCGGCAGTATTATCAAGAAGTCATGCTCCCTAAATCTTGCCACAAGAAAGTCGTGAGAGTAGCCTCCAAACCTTCTCGCCAGGGCGCTCGCAATAGTCAGTTGCGGGGCAAGTCCCAAATCTGCGGGTTGTACCACGTCGGCCAACACCGCATTCCGTTTCAGCTCCTTCCTTCTCAAGAACTCCTCAGTAAGAGGCACGAAAGCCCTCAAACTCTGAGCCCTACCGCGCCCTCGGTAAGCTCGATTCAACTTCCTGCTCTCGACACCCCAACCTCTCCACACCCGCGACTTGCACTGAAACGCCTTATGCCCCGTTTGGCGGCACACACGACACCTCACTGGGTCCCTGCAGGTTGCCACACGATGATCGGTTGCAAGACACCGGAAACACCTCACCATCCTACCCGAAGAAGGCGGTTTCCTCTCCCTCGCCGCCCAAAAGCGCTTCTCAAGGAAAGGGGGAGGTAAGCAAGTTTGCTTCTTTGCGGACCTCAGTAAAACCTCTTTATATGATACACCCCTGCGAGTGGCATGAAGAGACTCTCTCACAGTTGCTATATCCACCTGCCCCGCTGCGCCTGCAAGATCCTCCTTCAAACCTTCTTCATGATAAGAGTCGCCGCAAGATAGCTTCTCCTCAAATAAACGCCCACCGACCTCGTCCGCCCACGCGACCCTCTTAACTAACTTTTTACCCTTGCAAACTGCTCCACGTAAAGCTCCATCACCCACCACATTAACTCCAGAAAGAGTATTAACCGGTCCTCTTTGCCCACAGCTGCAGGAACGTGGTATGGTGGGCTCCTTGGGCTCCCTCAACACCTTCGGCTGAACGTTGTTGATGAGAGAGCTCAGGCTCTTCATCTTCCATGACCTCTTCATCTTCCCCTCTTGTTTTATCCTAGGGAATTTGTTATTCTTCACAGCTTTTTGCCCATATTTCCTCCAACGATAGCCATCATCAAGGATGTCAACCTGGCTCCTCGTTTGGAAAGCGTAGCGAGGCTTCCTCACCTTCTAAACAAAATTATTGCTTGGCAAATCTGGTGATTTTGTTCTTAAAATAATGGAAGTCAACACTATATTTGCATATTTGATCTCTTTTCTTCCTATTATCTTTCGACTTAATTCTTATGCGCTATATGCTTACGATACGGTGTGGACGATAGCTTATGCACTGGATTCATTCTTCAGTAATGGCGGAAATGTTTCGTTTTCTAATGATGACCCCAACTTGCGCGATGCTGACGGAGGGAATTTGCATTTCGAAGCGATGAGCGTGTTTGACGGGGGGCGGTTTTTGCTAGATCAAATTCACAATGTAGATTTTGTGGGTGTAACTGGTCCTATTCATTTTGACTCCCAGGGGTACCTTATTCGCCCGGCGTATGACATCCTTAACGTAATAGGAACTGGGTTGCGGACTATTGGTTACTGGTCAAACTATTCTGGGTTGTCGGTTTCTTCTCCTGAATTACTATATATGAAGCCACCAAATCGTTCAGCGGCAAATGAAGAGCTGTATACTGTAATCTGGCCAGGAGAAACAACAACAAAGCCTCGTGGATGGGTTTTTCCCAGCAATGGAAAGGAGTTAAGAATTGGAGTTCCGAATAGAGTCAGTTACCGGGAGTTCGTCTCGGAAGTGCCAGGTTCTGATGTAGTGAAGGGATATTGTGTGGATGTCTTTGTTGCTGCTATAAGTTTACTGCCTTATCCTGTTTTATATAAGTTTATACCTTTTGGTGATGGTCGTGACAATCCGAACTATACAGATCTTGTGGAAAAAATCGTATCTGGTGTGAGTATTATTCTCTCTTCGATAATTGCAATAATATGCATTTCACCATCGATCGACAAACTTACCACTGCATTTTGTTTATATCACTGAATTTTAATTCATTGCAAATTATGCACTGAACTTCGTTTCCATTTTAATCGGGCCCTTCCATGAGATGCCATTATTTTCTTTAATGGAGGGATGATGTGACGGCTGATTAAGTTTCCATGCCTTATCAAGTCTATTGAACATCAACCGCCATGTCATCTCCAATAGAAAAATCAAATAGTACCTTAACGGAGGAAGTGGCCGATGTTTTAACTTATCCCCAATAGGATAGAATAAAGGTAGTATATTTCAATATACTACTACCTTTATTATTTGGAATTTTTGCTTATTTTTATCTAGTATGAATAATTTATATCAATATTTTGATCATTTGGAGTTTTTGCTTATTTTTAGGAACTTGACGCTGCTATAGGCGACATTGCTATCGTCACAAACCGAACGAGGATTGTTGATTTTACTCAGCCTTATATCGAGTCTGGGCTTGTGGTATTGGCCCCTGTCAAGAGACACAACTCGAATGCTTGTGCTTTCTTGCAGCCATTTACGGTGAGGATGTGGTGTGTCACAGGGCTCTTCTTTCTTGTTGTAGGATCGGTGATTTGGATTATGGAGCATAGGATCAATGATGAATTCCGCGGTCCTCCAAGGAAGCAGCTGATTACTATATTTTGGTAAAATTATAGGAAAAGAAACTAATATTAGGGTTAATTTCTGATCTGATGAGATCGTTCTTCTCATTAAGTACAAAGATTATTCTATTCTATTCTGCAAGTAGACATTCACTCTAACTTTGTGCGAATCTTGAGCATCTTGTCTATTGCAGATCCTCACCAAATTTCTTATTTTAAGCACTAGTCAGCAAGCATATTTTCTTCTAATTTTCTCTTATGTATTCTATTTGTACAGGTTCAGTTTCTCCACTTTGTTTTTCTCCCATAGTAAGTGAAGCCAAACCTTTCATAATCCTTTGTATTGTATTGCTAAGTTGTATAATTTTCAATCTGATTAACTTGTCTTTTTTTCTTTTCTCCATTCATCAGAAGAGAACACTGTGAGCACTCTGGGGCGAGCAGTGCTTATAATATGGCTATTTGTAGTCTTAATCATTCAGTCTAGCTACACGGCAAACCTGACTTCGATACTCACCGTGCAACAACTCACCTCCGCTATCAAGGGAATCGACAGCTTGGTATCTAGCGACGAGTCTATTGGAATTCAAGTCGGTTCGTTTACTGAAAATTATCTCGTTGAGGAGCTCGGCATTTCAAGATCTCGACTTAAAGCCTTCAATACTCCAGAAGAATATGCTAAGGCCCTTGAACTCGGTCCTAATGACGGAGGGGTTGCTGCTGTGGTTGATGAGCGCGCGTATATCGAACTCTTTCTCTCAACCCAATGCAAGTTTGCGATTGTGGGCTCGGAGTTCACCAAAAGTGGCTGGGGATTTGTGAGCATTTCTCTAAAGTTTATAATCTTACATCTTACCGTATATCACGACTAGATTGTGTAACTTTCAAATCTGAATGATTTCGTTTTCATCATACTCATTTCAGGCCTTTCAGCGTGACTCCCCCTTAGCCGTTGATCTCTCAACCGCCATTCTCACACTATCAGAGAACGGGGATCTACAGAGGATTCATGATAAGTGGCTGACGAGAAGATCATGCGACTTGCAGAGCACCGATGTCGAGTCAAATCGGCTTCATCTTAGCAGCTTCCTCGGTCTATTTCTCATATGCGGGGTGGCATGCGTTCTCGCCCTCGTAATCTATTTTATCATTGTATTGCGGAAGTTCTTAAAGCATGTGCCCGTGGAAGATGCCGATTCTTCTAGTAGGGGAAGCTCGCGATCTAGCCGAGGCCTTCACTCTTTCCTTTCCTTTGTTGACGGTAAGGAAGAAGTGAAAAACAGATCCGAAGGGCAACAAATGCAGGAGGGGTCAAGTAATGCCACAGATATTGAAAGCTAGATAGTAGATATAATTATATTAACTCGGTTGTAAATTTTTTTAGGAATCGGCTACTGTATTTTTGTTCTTAAGTGTAAACAATTCCGTTCAGCGATATTATTATTTGGACAAATGCTCCATTTATCGGAGCAAATATACTTGTATCCGCCTAGGAACTATCGAAATAGATAGTATACATATATGAAATGATAAGGATCATCAGTACCATTATCACTTGTTCTCCATTTAGTTCCCTTTAATATGAAGTGATTGTGCCTGTAAATTGGTTGCTTGTTCTTATTTCGTTCGTCTCTATTAACTATAAAAACAAAATGTCTTGGATGAAAGAAATTATTTTTATCACATTTTAACTCTGAGAGTGTTTCTCATTCCTACTAATAATTCCTGAATGTTTCCTTCTTTGGCACCTGATTCTCAATGTATAATTTTTTTCGGCAACTGTTGTTGTGGCTAAATACTGAGAATGCAATGTATAATTTTAGACAATTTTCACCCAAATTTATGCTCAGAAATATGCCTTATTTGCGACTCATATCAACCATGAACTCTCAAACACATCTCAAACTGCAAAGGTATGGTTGCAACAGTATCGAATTCATCGTCTCCCAACTCGACAAAGGAAGAAGATTCTTTCTGCCAATTGTTTAATTCTGACAGAAAATCATCTCAGAACAATGATTCTGCTCAAAGTGTGGAACTAAAATCTTATGCTTCGTAAACTTTGCATTCCACGGTCTCCGGGTTTGTCTTGCAGAAGTCTTCTAGGGGATCGCTGCTGCCCTGCTCTGGAATGCCGGGCCACTTGGCAGCCACCAGATGCGCCAGATCGACCACACGTTGGCTGCCAAAAAAAAAAAAAAAAAAAAAAAAAAAAAAAAAAAAGTGACAGCATTCAAAAGTTAGTTCAGACAGTTTGAAATGGTCTGTCATATAGGCTTGCCTAAATTGTCTTAATGGTGCTAAGAAAAGTGAAAAGCATGCAACTACATATGGATTCATGCAAAGCATGACAATTGCATTGCCACTGCAAAATTTAAATTTTGAGTATAGTACTCAAAAGTTTCATAATATTGCAAATTTGTTTCTGCTGTACATTTGCATGGATAGAAGCACGCAATTGTTTACGTAAACTCACCTGTATCCCCACTCGTTGTCGTACCACGCGACCACCTTGACCATGTCGTCGCCCATGACCATGGTGAGCGAGGAGTCGATGGTAGACGACACGTCGGTGCACCGGAAGTCCACCGACACCAGTGGCACGTCGCACACGGCCAGAATTCCGTTCAGCGGGCCCTCCGCCGCCTTGCGGAATGCCGCATTCACGTCCTCGGCGGTGAGGCCCTTCTTCTCCACATTGACCACCAGGTCGACGACCGACACGTTCGGGGTCGGCACGCGGAGGGCGATCCCGTTGAGCTTCCCCTTCAGCTTCGGGAGCACCAGCGACACCGCCTTCGCCGCACCCGTACTCGTCGGCACGATGTTCAGTGCCGCCGCCCGCGCCCGCCGCAGGTCCCGGTGCGACGCGTCCAGCAGCCTCTGCAGGGAGTATGTTTGTGTCAGTAGGAAATTAATCATATAAAATCAGCTGCAAACTCGATGTCTTGACCCTTATTGCTAAATTTATTATTCTAATGAATGAAGCGGCAGCATGCTGTCTTTCCCTCAAACAAAAAAAAATATCAGCTGCAAACTACTCTCAGAAGACACAAACCTGATCACCAGTGTATGAGTGAGTTGTTGTCATTGTTCCCTTCACAATCCCTGCAAAATCATGCATCAGAAATCAGAGGGGAAAAAAAAAAAAAATTTCTGACACAACATTCTTTTTACAAATCTGAAGCCAAAACTATAAAATTTTCAAAATATGAATCACTGTTAACAATTCTCACCAAGTTCTTCATCCATAACCTTCACAAAAGGAGCTAAACAGTTTGTGGTGCAAGATGCATTGCTGCAACCACAAAAACCTCATGAAAATTACGCGTAAATTGTTTGAAAATTATGAAAAGGCACAGCTTATGCTAGATTTAATTAACATGAACAAAATTAACAAAAACAAAAAAAAAAAAAAAAAAAACTCCCTTGTTCTCACCTGATTATGTTTGAAACCTCATGGTCGTAATCACCTTCATTAACACCCACAACATAAGTTGGAATATCAGCCCCCTTAGCCGGCGCGGTAATAACAACCTTCTTGGCGCCAGCTTGAATGTGTTTTCCCGCGCCCGGGCCGTCGACAAACACACCAGTACCCTACATTAGATCAATTGTTCAGAGTTTTTATCCTTTTATATTAGGAATCCTTGGTGAATAATACGATCAAATTATTTGAATTCTCAATGATATACGTACCTCAATGACAATGTCTATGCCCATCTCTGCCCATGGCAGCTTAAGAGGGTCGCGGTTCGACACGACCTTGATAGGCTTGCCGTCGACAGAAATGGTTTCGTTGTCTACAATTTTCACGTCGGCCTTGAAGATCCCGAGCATCGAATCATACTTAAGAAGGTGAGATGCCTACAACAAAAAGAATTCAAACTAAGTAAAGATGAATTTGTGATTCATGAACATTGGTAAGGCTGATTTTCGCATACATTCTTAACACCACCGCTGTCGTTCACGACGATAACTTCGAGCGGGGAGTTCTTCCGGCCGTGCCAGCAGCGGAGGAAGTTCCTGCCGATCCTTCCGAATCCGTTGATCGCCACCTTGAGCTTCGCGACTGTCTCCCCTCTTACGGGGCTCGCTCCCGTGGTCTGACAGATGGAAGGAAAAGAATAATGCTAAGCATCAGTTTGCAGAAACTGTCTATTAGAATTCAGTAGTAGTGGAAAGATTAGATCTCTGCATGACTCACTGACTAAGCAACAGAAAGCTGGCATAAGAAATCAGATGCAACAGATCATGAGTGACTCTCTACTACTGATTTTACCCTGGAGGCCGCCAATTGCGCGGTTAAGACATCAGAGAAGGATGCGTCCCTCCCGTTTGTCACGAAAGTCACGCACGCGCTCGACCTCAGTCCCGAGAATTCTGCAACTTCAGGCCTCTGCTTTAACATGAAGCACAAATCAATATATAGTTTTGCAGCAGTGGAACTTGTTTGTTACTGCAAACATGACTAGCAAAGTAAGGCAAGGGTGAGAGAGAGAGAGAAGGGGGGGGGGGGGGGAGAGCAAGACCTTGGCAAAGAAAGGGGAGGAGTGGTGGCCGTGGACGGCTTTCGAGTGAAAGTGGCCGGTGGTGTTCGAGGGGATTCTGGCGGCGGCAAGAGCTGCATGGCTGGCCATTGCTGCAACCAACTGCAACTAAGCAACAGATCTTTCCTCCCTATGTGATACTTATATATTGTAATGGTTCTTATTAAACAATTGTGCAAACAAATCCTAAGCATCACTCATTGTTTGTATGGTCATTTTTGAATGCATAACTACTAACAGCAATACATTGCATGTAAAGGAAATTGTGGTGCCAGGAGCTATATATCCAATGTTTTATGGATAAGGAAATTGCTTGAGTTTGAGCCACTCATTTCTCACCCTCCAACTCTTCTATTTTGTGTCACTTGTTGCAAACTTGCAGATGCCCAAAATGATTGTCGGATTTATTCTTGTCCTTTTGGGGTCACCATTTTGCATCAGGCCTTGATGATCAAAATGGTCATTGAGTCAATTTTTGGATGGTTATTGGCCTCAAAATGTAGATATTTCTTACTAGCCTATATGGGCCATGCATGATTGGCTGTTGGATTTGGACTTTTCTGAAACTCAGACCACACTGACTAGCAAAAATTGTGTGGGCTTAGATAATGTGCAAAGAAACAGTAACATGAACCTGCATAGTTCAACCCTTTTAGCCCAAATTGTGCATTTATGCGATTAAAAAAAAAAAGAGAGGCTTCTTTGCAATCCTTATACCACATTAGAAAGGATAGGCTGGCATTGAAGCCCACGGAAGCTCCGACTTAGGGCCCTATTTATTTTTATATATCTCAAAAGCTGAACTCGTGATTTAGAAGTAGTGGATGTTGCCAATTGCTTTTCGACTTCAATGGTATCGGGGGTAGGCAGAGTCGAGCTAGCTACTACTTCTAAACAATCCCTTTAAATCAGCACATAGAGAATGGTAAAGATTATATGGTCCTGGTTGGTATCACATTTTTGACTGAGTTTATTTACAAAAAAAATATACTGTATACTTAGTCTTAAGAACCTTAGTATTAAAAATAAATTTTTTTTTTAGAGAAAGGTAGCATGTTACTCGCTTCGTTTATTTTTGAAATAAACTTAGTTGAAAATATGAAGCTAACTAGTCTTCGAACTCGGGTCTCGGATATCAATCACCAAATCATTTACCACTTGCACTAGGAATGATTGATGTATTAAAAATAAGTTGCTCAAAACGGTTTGTGGCTTGTGTGACCAATACATGTATGATCGATCACACACAACAATGAATGTCGAGTCGATTGGGCAAAATTGGCCGGAACCAAGGTGAGATACTATTGGACCTCAAATTTAGGCCTGGTCCATTTTAAATGGGCCTAAATGGTGATCCATAAGTATTATTTTTGGGCTGGCCCTTTGGCCTAATAAGCCCACTTAACCCACGTGATCCGCACGTGCCAACCCCCGCTTATATATATATGTGCTCGTCCATGTGCGTGCACGGTGTGTCGCGAAGAAGCCGAGGACCATTACCAACGCCTTGGAGAAGAGGAGACGATGCAGAGAACGTAAACCCTAACCCTAGATTTTGGTTCTTCGAATCGTTCCCTCTCCTCCTCCCCCTCCCCCTCCTCCTCCTCCTCCTCATGCTCACGTTCGAGGTTGCTGTAATGGAGAAGTTTTCGGGCGACGATAACCTCGATTCCCCGCACTTTCGCCTCTATCCTCATCGACATCGATGTTGTTCTCAATCAGGTCGCATTTTCACTTTTCCTTATGCTTTGAGTTTTACTTATGTGCGAATGGTTGCGCCATTTTCTTGCTTGATTTAGGAGGCGTTAATTGGATCAAGAAGTAGAAATTTGGGGTTTCATAATCTAGATTTTTGGGGATAGGGAATTCGTTTCTGCGATGATATAATTTTGTTCAAGGGTCTCTTCTTTGGCATCTCAGGATTGGTTGATAATGGATGGGTGGTGAGATATTTTGTTTCTTGAAATGCAGGGCTTGATATGGACTAGAAATGTGAAGATAGAGTGCAATTCTGCAATAAAACTCAGAACCATTGGTGTCGATACTAGATTTGGGCATTATAAATCAAAACTAATTAACTTCTCAGAAATAAAAGAAAGAAAAAGAAACTAAATTAAATTTAACAAAAAAGATCTTTGTGATCTATTTGAAAATCTTGGGGAATTCTGATATGCTAACTATTTTGACCCTCATACGCAGACGCTGATCTTAATTCATATGGAATTTTTCTGTACGCCTTCGACAAAATGAGAAAAAGAGGCTCCGCGTAGAAACTATGTGCTGGTATCAACAGAAATGTTTTACAAGCTTGTACATCTTCATTTTAGACCAGAAACTTAAACATACCAAAATAAATAAATAATTATATATCTTCCATTTATTTGAGATGGTGAGTTCCACAAATATGATATAGGTGAGAATAACACCAACTCTTGATAAGTTGCGTGTTGAAATTCTCTAATTAAATCTGAGAAATTCCAGGTTCTTGATTCTCTATGTATACTTGAGTTTCTTAACTCTCTTAGGTTAAGATCCACATGAAGATCGCTGACCAAATAGTAAGCGCAAGTGCGGCGGTCAAGTAGGTCCAAAGAAAGATGACAGAGCACTCTTCTTGACCAACATCAAACAATTCAGCCATTGTACCTGCATGTATGTTTCCTTCCTTATCTAGCGGTTATAGAAGAAAACAACACTTCTCATGTAAATTAAATATGACAATGGTTTTCATACCAATACTCATGGCTGGTGGTAGGGCGAATTGTATCAGTAGCACATAGTGATATAGTGGAGATTTTGGGAGGAACCCAAGTTTAGCAGCTGTTGTTACGACACCAATGCCAAAGAGCGGAAGGATCACGTAACGCACAGTGATGATCGCCAAAATTACCGAAGATTTTAACACTGACTTGCAAAGCCCTGCTTGTGGGATAATTATATGGAGTTTAGATGGGAATTAGAAGTTTCTACAGCCTTTCATGAGCCATTGTTGGAGTACTACCTCTGGTTAGGTTCGCTCCTAGGAGAAGAATAACGCAAGGTAGTGTGGCGTCTCTGCATTCAATTTGGAACAAATCAGAGAAAATTTAATACTGTTATGGTCTACGAGATGCAAATTAATCATGGAAAATATTCAAGTAGTTGAAACAGAAGATAACGTGTACCCTACTAATGTAATCGAACTTTGTATTGCTCTAAGTGGGGCACCATCTCCAATTATGAGAAATTTTAGCTGGGGAATGGCCCCAACAAAGAAGCCGAATATCTGTAACACGTGAAGAAATGTTAACAAAATCAGTTCTTGCATGATACTGATAAATTCTAATCTACTTTCCGTTTTTTAATTGAAAAAAAAGTCATCCTGTCCCTTGACTTGTACCGCTGCAATCATAGGTGGTGTTAATAACTCTTCCGCAATTTGATGGAGAGTTCCGCCAGTAATTTCCTTGAATCTTCCCCAGGTGTTGGACATACTGCTTCTCATCTTTCTACGGGATAAAAATGGTACAATCTGGTTTTTGAAATGTGAGTACAAGTTAATCCACTCTGATAGTTGATTCCTTATGTCTCTTTGATCAGCAGCATAACACTCCCATAACTTTTAACTTAGTTTATATGCTAAATGTTGTCTTAATGTTAAAGATTAAATTAGTACCTAATAAGTTGTTGATAATGAAAGTTCCCACAGTTTGCTGAAGCACTAACCATTGGTTGTTCTGCATCTTTTTCAACAGGTTTAGATGAAGGCGAAAGTAAAGCGTCCTGATCACTACAGCTAGCTTCTCTTTCTTTGATGTCAAAGCATGCTTTTCCACTTTCATCCGATTTCTCGTCAATTATCTTTGATATTCTACTTTCATTTTGGATCTTATCATATAGTTGAGCTGATTTGTGCATGAGATCATACGTGCGTGTCCATATGAAGATACCACCAAGCTACATGAACAATAAGATATTGCATAAATCTAAACCTAAAAAGACAAGAATATATTATGGACTTTAGCATAAAGAGGGTAGAGATTTTCCTACCGCCATAGAAAAAGACACATAAGAGAGTCCGTGGGAATTACATGTTCTGGGCTCCCCAAATGGATTTCCCTCCTCTTTGCAGATTGCTGGGATAATTATCAGAGGCAAATTGCCCAAGTTACCTGGAGTGCATAGGAGAAAGTACAATCCTTCTAGTGATTAGATGACTTTAGAATAGCCTATCAAATCTTTGAACAATTTTGGTGGCCATATTACCAGCTGAGCAACTAGCAATGATAATCTTCTCAAGATATTGTTCTGGTCTTAAGATCTTCGCTATTATCCACCCTAGAATCCCCCCAATCAAGAACGTTATCCCAATGTTTACAGGCATAAACCACCTGTAAGTTGCCAGGGAAATTTAGTTATATCTAACATCATTAATTATCTCGAAGGTGAAGGGGCTGACGCGTACCAAGAAATGATCTCTTCCAGAGTAACTGTCTTTGCGAGACTCGCAAAGATGAGAGCTGGCCCAAAAACTGCAAACAATATCTGGGTAGTGCAATAGAAAATCAAGATTTGAAGGGCATGAGCATTTTTATGTAGGAGATAAGTAGAAGAAATCAAAGTAAACTATGTTTTCTTTTTTAAACCTTACTAATGTGTTTCCTTGCATCAGCTGAGAGAATGTTGACGTATCCAGATGCAAGAAAAGCTCCGAGTGTTCCTACGAGCATGATCTCAGCCACTGGCACTGATGCCACCGTGAACAGAGGCCAAAACTCCATCTTGTTCTTCCCCCTTCTCTCTCTCTCTCTCTCCTGCTATAAGGTGTGCTGCTACTCCCAAACTAGCTCTTATAGAAAGAAACAAGAAGAAACTATTGAAACAAAAATAAAAATAATCTAAGGGTAGCTGGTTAATATTATGCCATTAAGCCACATCACAATCCAATAATAGTGTATAATGCTTGGGTCATAACAACAGGACATGTAGAGCCAAGTCACTAAGGTCATGAAGAGCGCGCGGCCCATGTGTCTACCTATGGTGTGGGGGGGGTCCATATGAAGTTCCTCATTCCAGAAACCTACTGAAGTAAATGAGCTAAGTGCATTAGAGAATCCTGCTGGCATTTTGTTTAACAAATTCGGTGTAAAATATTTAGACTTTCATTTGATGGTTGAGTATCAAATTTCTCGAAATGGTTCATATGCTTATTAAGTTTATTGGTATCGTATAAAGAAATAAAGAATCTGCAGGGACATTCACTCGCTGATAATTGACGCTCCAACAGCTGTTGAATTGAGCAATAACTTAAAGGAAAATGCTATGATTACACTCTTTCGGGGTGTACATCATACACCCCACCCATCTAAGGGTGGGGGTGTGATGATGGGTCACTTGATGTGACTCGTAAAAAATATCGTCACCATTAAAATGGTGGAGGTGTATGATGTACACCTCTTCGGGGTGCACATGTAGCATTGCTCTAACTTAAACTGAGTGTCAGAATATTTATTGCATCTGAACAACTGCGGAAAGGGATCGCAAGATTGTCTGTGCAGAGATATGTCATTTATTATTTTTTTTTATTGTGATTACAGTATTACCGTTATTTTTTTTAGGGGTGTGGATAATGTGAAATTAATAGGATGGTATTTGGTTTCAGGATTCCCGTCCCGGAAATAGTGGGAAATAGTAGTTCTAGGTTCTATTTCCACACTATTGATAGTTATTATAAGGGAATTATCCGACCAGTAACGTGTTTATAAAAATAGTAGAGATATGTATCACTGCTGTATCCATGCTCTATTCTCCAACAAGACAAATATGCTCGTGGACGTGACAAATCAAGTTCCCTTTGTCCAGAGGAGGATCCAAGGTTGCCCTCTTGGTTCCTTTTTTATTTTCTATATCTGATTTTGTTTTTATTATTCTTCTCTCTTTTTTATTAGCCTGGTGGGGGCCCCCTCTGATCGTAGCACGCAGGCAATGTAAAGTTTAATTGTAGTTCAATTCATTTTGGGTGTGATCCTGATGGCCGGAATAGTTACCATACTCTGCAAGATGAGCTATTTTTCTACTAAATTAATTTTTTTAAAAAGGGCATTTAAATTTGTAGAAGAGTTAGTTGAAAAAACACCCATAAGCAAATGCCAAGAGCTTGTACGTCATAAATGCTGTTAATTTCTCAACATTCATTCAGGGGAGCACTTCAACATTTATAGCCGTAAAATATATGGTTTGAGGTGATGAGTGTGCATGCTGCGCAGTATAATGAGAAGCTTCCACCTTCGAGTTGGTGTAGAGAGGCTCGCTCACTCCAACTTCTTAATCGATCATGAAGAAAAAGCAATTCAACAAAGTCAGAAGCAAAGGGTATCAATCTGCAAGTGGCGTAGCCCCAAAATTCTGACGATATACTATAACAATGAAACCCATTGCATTATGGAGTCCCACAAATTCAAAACATGGATGCATATCCTCGAGAGAAATCAAAGAGAAACATAGCATCCCAACCTTCAGAGAGATAACATGCACTTACATTTACATCGAAACAAAGCAAAGTCTGTTAACATTCAGTTTACTTGAGTATCTCATCGCACATATTATGTTCATGTGAAAACGGTTAAGAGGTTGAGATGTGAGGTGCACAAAATTTATTTTTTTCCATAAGACGTGAATAATTTGAAATAGCCAACAAGTTTCATTCATCCATAAAGCAGATTCTGCTGTCCCCAACATGCCAGGAAGAACTACAGTGCAGCTTCGACCTCATCAGATTCCACAGCAACTCCATTTGGACCATCACCTTCTGGGAGCTGGGAAGAAACGTCATCAATAGCTTCATTCAACTGAGCGATCTTCTCTGTCAGTATCTTCCTCGTTTTCTGTTGTTGTTCATTTAAAGTAAGCTTTGGATTGTTAGTATCCTCAAGGTAATAAGACAAATGAAGGAAAACAGGCTCAACAGTGCAATTCCAAAATGAGGGGAACATGCTGTATTAATACAAGAATTGCACATATTTAGTAAGCTTAAATCTCAATGAATCATGACATACACATCAAGGAGTTAATGTCATGGTAATCTCTCTGATGATAATCCATAATGCTTCTTGATTATTTGCTGATTTCTAATCATTTATAGTTTTCCCCGAAATAATCAAAGAAAAAAATTGTCCTACAGAAAAAATAGGCACACAGAACAAAAGGTTCCTATAGAAAAAATAGGCACACAGAATAAAAGAAATCTTTATTTTAATGCCATATTGTATCATATTAGTTCAGCGGTTTATCACGATATGCTAATTGCGCCATGTGGAATCACCATTAGTCAACACATATGCATATCCAAGCCTTGATAATTCAAATAAGTACGAAATTACATTAACACCCAAAAGATCTGCTGCATTAAGAATATAGTATTCATGAACCATTTTCCAATTTTGCAGCAACCATATTTGCTATCTTCAATTAGTGAAATCTTAGAAAGAGGATGAAAATAACAGGTCCTTTTTAGTTGATTTCTTAATTAACTTTAACCTAGCCGTCAAGCAAGACAGAAGTAATGTCTCCAATGTAGTGAATTATTTGTGATTATTTCAAATATCTCTAAGCTTTCCCACCAAACAGGTCAAAATGGCAGCGAGAAATATAATGCCAATAGCAAAAAATTCATCTCTAAAATATTAACTTTGAGCAGAAGATCAGTTCACCTCCAAAGCCTTTTCCTCGTCATATAAAAATTTTGGCAATTTCCTCATCAGATCCTTTCTGTCAGCCCCAGCCAATGCTTTGCTAATCTGAAGTAAAATTATTAATCATCATCAGAAGGCAAAAGAAAATGGATAAAATCAATGGAGTTAGGATAAAGTTACCCGTCCATTTTCTTATTAAAATTATATCAGAGTTGAAAGAATAGTCACACATACTGTCCATGAAAGAAAGAATTTTGTGCAGTCCTTATCAAGTAGCAAAGAATTCATGAATCTGGAAGTAGATAAAGTAAGCAAAAATTTCTTACTACTTGCAAGAGATTATAAGCTCTCCTTTCTTTCAGAGCATTGTCAGTTAAAATAATTAAACAGCTATTGCATTCCACGTTATGGTGCTAAAGATGATATCAAACCTGAGGTGCATAGACACAACCAAGAGTTCCAACTATTAATCCACCCAGAACAAAGGCGCCAACAAAAACGCTTGCACTACCTGGTCCTCCACCTTCCCTGCTTCAAAATTTTCCAAATGGCAAAAGGGTTATCCAAAACATCATAAAGTAGTATATACTTCAAAGTGAACTAATATGGTGAAGACAATTGACGGTATTAATTATGATGAAGATCACACATAAAAGAAGCGAAAATGCAAAACATATGTAGGAGAATGTAGTTTCTGACAAGTGCCAAATCTATAGAGAAAGCAGCAAATTAGTCAAAGTGTATCCTCAGGCGGGCGAGTCACTGCAAATGTAAAGTTTGAAGGGAGAAAAAAATTTGCACTCCCCTATTCCATCATGAAAACAGTAAAGAAGGATTTTAACAAATATTTAGCCAGCAATACTAGTTGGAATAATCATCAAATGGCTTAGGCACCTATAGCCAGCGCAAACAACTTTTCGACTCCTAGAAATTGCAACATTGGTTCCCAGAGGACGAACGGGACTGCGTGACAAGTTTGATGGACTCAGAAGTGTGAGATGCTTCCTTGTTGGCTTCCATATGTCACCTGGGGAAACACAAGGGCAAAAAGATAAAAAAAGAAAAAGAAAAAGTGCGCACGTAAGGCTAAAATAACTATTACATAGTCTGATGACTCCTAATATATCTAAAAGAGATGAAGAGCAACAATCATCAGGTGTTTCAAAATTCAGATACTTTTGAATAAAGACCGCGTTCATGACATTGCAAACAAACAAAAGTCGCTATAATTCCGTGTTTGCAGGTTAGTTTCTCTGTACTTGAGATAGATGTCTTTCAATGAGTTGTAGTATGTTAATCTTAATAGGATTATCCAACAAACTTGATTAACATATTAAGTATATCACCAATTAATGCATGTTTCTCATAAATCACCTTATAAAGAATGTCTAAAACCAAATTGGTAATGCACCAATTACCCTTTTCTTCATTAACTAATCTCTGACGAACATTTTACAATTTTCTCAGTTCTACAAAATCTCAGTTAGTTCAAGCCTCCGAATCCTAACATATATTTCTCCACATTATACTGCATACATCTAAACTTCCCAGCAGTTTACCACGGCAATCGATTAAATCAACAATTCCTTTCTATATCCACTACCCAATCTACCTAACTTCATGACAGTGTCATTTATCAGATGAAGGCCACTAATAATGATTCCACAAGCATAGTTTCAAAGATCTCTAAATTAGTTGTTTCAATACCAATTACCTATTTCAAATATCAAATCAACAGCCAAATTCACATGAATTAATCACACAAATGCTTCAACAATCATTTACAAACCAATCAAGCAAAGAAAAACCCATTCAGAATCGCAATTGGGCCTATCAATTAGCATACCGAAAAAAGGGAAATGATCTAAAACTTAATAATAATATTAGTAACAAAAAATAAGTAGAGATGAATCTACGATGAAGAGATGAGAGGTGCAAATCCCCAATGGTGACGATGGAGTTCGCTACAACGGCCATGGCGCTCTCTCTCTCTCTCTCTCTCTCAAAACCCTAATAAGCTTTCTCTCTCTTATCTCTGTAGGAAATACAATGGAGCGATAACTACAGAGGAGCGAGGACGAGAGGAGAGGGGAACGTACCTCGGTTCCATCGATTTTTCCCCGTTCCGATCGAGGATCCTACGTGGCAATCGGCGTTAAGATTCGCGCTTTGATCTTCCGGGGACGGTGGTGATGTTGGGAGGGCGCGATTTTCTCTCCGCGCGGACACGGATATTATGCGGACACGTGCGGGAATGGAAACCCACCGTCCGATCGACTCGCGACGAATCCTGGCGTCCGATTAGATTGATCGCGAGTCCGCATGCCCCACGTTCCGGAGGATTGGTCCGCTCCGTTCATTAGCTGTAGCTAGGTTGTAGGTGGTACAAGGGTATGGGCCGATTAATTAAGGCCTTGGTCCTTGATTAGGCCCATTTATATATATTTATAATTAATTAATTATAAATATTTTTAATTATTTTATTTTATTTAAGTTTTTCCCCAAATCAATCATGTGAACTTTCTAACAACTTAGTTTGAACAAGATGACGGAGTTCATGAGTTGCTATTTTAATAATTATTGAGATAACCATATTTGTTCCTCTAAGACTGCGTTTGGTTCGGGGATAAAAAAAATTTAGTTATACCGAAAATAGGTATAAGTTATGATATTAGCAGGAACTAGTGTAAATTTTTGTTTGGTTGGGTTTAAGAATTATACCGGGTATAAAGAAAATTGTGTTTGGTAAGTTAAAGAAGAATAAGAAGAATAAAGAGGACTAAAATTTAATTTATGATTAAAATTTTACTGATATAATTGTAAATATTTAATTTAAAATATTTATTAAAAAAATTATTAAAATTTATATTTTACTTATATATAAAATAAATTATTAACAAAATTTATCACATAATTTATTAAAATTATATGATAAATTTATTAAAAATTAAAGTTAAACATTTTAAAAACTATAAAATTTAAAATTTAAAATTTAAAAATTTATAAATATTAAAAATTTTAATTTTAATTGTCTTAAATAATTAGTTAATTATCTAAATACTTAAATAATTAGTTAATAAAATAATTAAATTAATTAAAATATTAGATTAATTAAAGAGTTAAAACAATAATTAAAATTATATTAATTTAATTAAGCTTATTTTCAAATTGGAACAAGCCTTATTCCAGAAAAAGACTGGAATAGTAATTTCAGTCTTATACCAGCTTATTCCAGAAAGACGAAAACAGCTGTTCTCACCCCTGCTAAAAGACGTTTGGGTATACTTAGGGGGATAAGTCCTTATCCCCCCTT